>VDFB02352526.1:0-46734 GCA_007258455.2 Sequoia sempervirens
CTTCTTTGGGTTTAGTTGTACATTGAACTTTTCCAGTTTGGTGAAGATTTTTTCTAGGATCTCTAGGTGTCCTTCTCTGGTGTGTGATTTGGCTAAAAAATTGTCCATATAGTCTTCCATGAAGGTATGCATCATATCATGAAATATTGTCATCATGTCACACTGATAAGTGGCTCCTGTGTTCTTCAACCCAAATGGGATGACATTCCAACAAAAGGTTCCCCACAAACATGTGAAGGTTGTTTTATCTTGATCCTCAGGTGCAATTTTGATTTGATTATAGCCAAAAAAACCATCCATGAGTGAAAACATGCCATGTCCTTCTATTAGGTCCACAATGATGTCAATGTTGGGTAAGGGAAAGTCATCTTTTGGGCAAGCTTTGTTGAGATCCCTGTAATCCATGCATATCCTAATGCTCTTTTCTGGCATTGAAACTGGAATAATGTTTGATATCCATTCGACATAGTCAATTGGTCTAATGAACCCAACATCCAATAACTTCTTTAGTTATGCTTTTACCAATATGGCAATATGCAGATGCATTTTCCTTAACTTTTGCTTGACCGGTTTTACCCCTGTTGGTAGTGATAAATGATGCATGATGAGTTTTGGATCAATCCCTGGCATGTCGACATATGGCCAAGCAAATTGACTTGTCTTTCTGTGAAGAATTTGATGAAGTTTGGTTTTTCTTGATCTGTTAAGGATTCTGCTAGATGGATAGTCTTTACTATTTCTTCATTGCCAATATTGATAGACTGAGTGGGTTCAATCAATACTTTAGATCATTCCTAAAAGTGCTCAAGGAGTTTGTCAAATCTTCCATCCTTCAGTGCCTCATAGAGGTTTTCGCCATTGGATACACTCTTTATTTTTACTTTTTCTGGATCTGATACTGCCACTAAATGGTTTTCACCATCAAATCTATTTCCTGTATTATTCATTTTGTAGCTGGAAAATTTGACACTCTCCTAGTTGGAAGCTTCGTTATGATGTTAAATGGTGGAATCTGTTTCAGGATTGGAAGAATAGAGGAAGTTGACAATGACCTCATCATTTGAAAAGATGGGGATATAAAACGACTCAGTTTGATCCCAATCTATGAGTTCAGGATGTACGAGGGGTAAGGGATCATTGCATTGGTTAAGGTCAAATGCAATAAGGGTCATGATGGTAATGTCTTCGAATTGTCCGATAGAGAAATCAATGTCTATAAGGTAACTCTCCTTTGAATTATCCGTTTCACTCTGAGTCTGATCATCTCCATTGGAATCACCAATATGTTGTGATCCTATTTCGAGTGGTCTATGACCTGAAATTTGACCCTCCTCATGTATGGGTGTATACTTTTGTACCACATCAATTTCCTTATCATGACAAGACTCTTCAGATAGTAAATCCCACTCATATTCATTGGAATCAATTTGATGATCATTACTAGCTTGTAGTTGTAGGATTCTTTCAATGACTTGTTGTCGGGCTTCTTCTCTTGATTCTTCTCTATACCCCAATCATGTTTTATCCTTGGCTTGCATTGTGATAGGTTGTATTGGTTCTGTGATGCCTTCTTTTCTTTTACCAATAGGACCTTTTCCCTCGTATCCCATCTTTTCCATGATTGTCTTTCCTTTGCCATACTACTCTGTTTGTACACTTGAAGTGGATGCTTGTGATGATTCTTTGTCTTTGTATAACCAATTTAAAACTTCTTTGTCATCTGACTCATCCACTAATGCACCTGCTCTTACAAAGGTGCCATCAAAGAGTGTATTGGGTTGTGATGATTGTTGTCTAGATGTTGATGGTTTCCCATATGACTTTGGAGAAGATGAAAGTTGTGATAAACATAAGGATTGCTCAAATGAGTATTCCCCCATGCCCTTGTCTTTCAATTGGATATTGGAAACTTGTTTTGATAAGGATTCAAGTTGACTTTCCTAATTTTGTGGAGTAGGATTTGATGTACTTTCTTTACTTGAGAGATTGGCATCACCGATATCCTTATCCTTTGACTAGTCCCTTTTCTCCACCCACTTTGACAAGGAATTTAGTTGTTTCCCATCATTTGATGAACCCTGAGTTTGAGCTTCCCTATTGTGTGGTACAAAAGCATCTTGGGTAGTCTTGAGGGTGTTACAATATTGGGGGTTGTTTGAGTGAGCTGCAATAGTGATTTCTTGCCCATTGAACAAGAACTTCAAACATTAGTGATATGTGGATGGAACTACTTGCATGTCATGAATCCAAGGCCTTCTCAAGAGTATGTTGTATGTTAACTCTTTGACTAACACTTGGCATACTATATCTTTGACAACTGGTCCCACTTGAATAGGTAACATTATCAGCCCTTATGAATATCTCTCCTTGTCATCATATGCTTTTATTGTGATTTTCCTTCTAGGATCAATAGCATTTTTTGAATAGCCCAATGCACAGACAAGTTTCAAAATACAGATATTCAGGCTAGCTCCTCCATCTATTAGGACACACTTGAAATGATGTTTATGGATTAAGACCTCAATGTGGAGGGCAGTGTTGTGGGGATGATTGATAGATACATCATCGTGTTTGGAAAATGACAAGCAGTGTGGTGCAATCAAATGTCCCACCATAGTCTGGAATTGGCAAACCTCTAGATTGTTTGGTACTGTGGTGGCGACTAGAGCTTGTTCCAAGATTTCCTTGTGAGCAGGTGAGATCTTGAGAAGTTCTAATATGGATATTTGTGCGGGTATCTTCTGCAACTGATCAACTATGTTATATTGATTTGTAGGGATAATAGTTGATTTGGACGTAGAAGGGATAACTCCTTTCAATGTTACCTTGGCTTGTCCTCGTGCGATTGCATTGATGGGTGTGTTGTCTTGTTTCTCTCTGATTTTGATAACATTGATTTGATGTGAGGTAGTGTCGACATCATGGTGATGATTCTCAATTGCAATGATGTTTTGCTTGTGCTCAATGGTATTATCATTTGTTGAGTTATCATTTGCAATAAGATCTGATTTGTCATGGGTTTCATCATCTACCACTTCGATGTGTAAAATGGTGGTGTCATAAACATAGTTTGTGTTTTTTCCTTTGGTATTTGAAGAAGAAGATTCCCCTTTTTCGTAGTTGGGTAGATGTTTCTTGAATGCTCCATGATCATTGTTGGTTTGGGGTCCTAAAAATATAGTCTTGTTGTCAATTAGATCTTGTATCAAGTGCTTCAACTGCATGCAGTCATTGGTTTTATGTCCCTTATTTCGATGAAACTCACAGTAATGGGCATCATTCCACCATGGAGGCTTAACTTGTGGTTCCCAATTTCTCTCCTTTGGTAACGTTATGACTTTAGCCTCAATAAGTTCCTTTAATGTTGATTCTGACGATTGTCCCAAAGGGGTGAACCTCCTTTGATTTGAGGATGTTCGATATGATGATGTTCTACATCCAGCATTACCTTGATTGTTGCTTTGGTTGACATTTTGGTTGTTGTTTTGGCTGTTGCTTTGGTTGTTGGGGGGATTGTTATTCTGATTAGTTTTGGCGGTGGCTGCAGTTAGGTTGAATACAAGTTTTGCATTTTGAATTTCAACTGTACCCTCATTGTTTCCAACGTTCTTGTTTCGTTGCCAAAACTTGGGTTTGTCCCCACTATTGTAATTGTTGGAGGAGTTTGATGAGTTGTTTTCATTGTATATCTTGATGACTACTCTTTTGACTAAATCCTCTTCAATTTTAATCCCATTTTCAATCAACTTTTCGAAGGTTGGTGGACATTGAAACTCCAATCTATAACTCATTTCGTCGTTGAGATTGTCAATAAAGATTTCTATCTTTTCCTTTTCAGGTACAAGATGAGAATATCACACAAATAACCTTCTCCATTTTTGCAAGAATATAGGGAACGATTCACCCTTCTTTTGTTTCAAGTTACAAAGATCTTTCATGGTGATGTCATGTTGAATGTTATAAGCATATTGGGTGGTGAACTTGTTGACCAATTCCTCAAAGGTGTTAATTGGTGGGGTGAGTTTGGAGAACCATTCAAGACATTTTCCACCTAGACTTTGTGGGAATAATCTCATTAAGTACATTTCCTCATGCAAATTCAAGACTCATGGTTCTAAATTCCCTCACATGGTCTATCGGATCGGTTTTGCCATTGTATTTGTCATATTTTGGGAATTCACAATATTTTGGAAAGGGGATCATGTGGATACTTTGATCAAACGGATATGGAAAAATGTCTTGGATCAAGTATCATTTTGAGGTTCCCCTTTACATATCAAGAATTTGTTGTTGAAGGTTCATTTGGTGAGCTAGGGAAACCACTTGTTCGGTCTCTTTTGGAGTTGTTTAGGGTGCTTTCAATTGATTCCACATCAGGTGCTGGCGAATTGGTGACACCTTGTTTAGCTAGCATGAGTACTTTTGTTCTTTTTAATATTTCCTAAGCATTTGTGGAAGTTGGGGTCTTATTCGATATTTGGATATCTTCCTCGGTTATTTCTTCCCCTTCCGATTTGTTGGAGTCCATGAAAAGGATTCTCTTTAGTCTCTCACATACATGGTGTTTTTGTGTTTCACTATTTTGAGTTTTGGTGTTTTGGAGTCTCAATGATTGGAGTTTCAATGGTTGCCTTTGGAGTTTCAATGTTTGGAGGTTTCAAGGTTTATTCTCTTTAATGTTTTGATTTTTCAAGTCCTTTTCCTTTGGTTTTTGTTTCTTATTGTTTGAGCAGACACAAGTGTTATGCTTTGACTAAACTTTGATCTTTGTTGAAATAGTTGCCGAGATTACAACTAAGAAGTCCACTAGAATGACAAATTCTAGTGATGAGACTAAGTTGGATTTGATTATAAGCTTTGTTTAGGTAGAGAGGATGATAAATCTTTGATGATGGAAACTAGGGCTTGACAATCAAAGGTGGTTTGACAGTTTAGGCAATTTGAGATGTTTAGATCAGGTTTAATTTGGAGAATTCCACTTGTATAGGTCAATTTGACAAGTTTATACCTACGTACCCTAAGAACTATGGTATGTGGCGGTGATGTATACGCATAGCCCATGGTATATTGTACACCTCGTGACATGTATCCTTCTTAGGGTCGAAGTGGGCGATTACGGTGAAGCGACGATATGAGAAAATTTCTCATGCTTTTCGATGCGTCACCAAAAGCGAAAATCAATGAAAAAGGAAAAATCCAATTTGTAGAACCCAAAATCTGGAAGCTTCTAAGCTTGTTAAAAAGGGGTTCAGATGGGTATTACAGTATGATGAAAAACGCGATTATTCGCAAGATTGTAATAGGTTTTACACTGGATAATAAAAGTATTGGATGGCTGCGGTTTGGTGGATGTAGCCCGGATTGGGTGAACCACGTTAAATTATTTGTGTTAAATGATTTATTCTGTGTGTGTTTTAGTTTCTCTGTTTATTAATTAAATCTGCATTTAATTGTTAGATATCTACCTTTCTAACCCTAACAGGAATAATTCTAGATTGAAAAAGATTTGGAATTTTGGCCCAAAATGAGAAATGAGAGACAAATTTTATTCCTATACGAGATACTTAAATCTTTGGAAAAATCTTGAATTTTGACAATAGTAAAATGAGTACAAGTTGGGATTGTTCTTTGAAGCTCTTTTGTAGAAATTGAAGACCAATCTCTCTCTAAATTCATAGAGTGTTGAGAGGTGTTTTTGATGAGCTTTTAGACTAAGAACTTTGGACTTTGGTTTTCAGATTTTAATCTTTCATGAAATCATTTGATAAAGCACATGTTTAGACTCTATTGTACCTAAGGAATGATTTTGGCTTGAAAAGGATTATGAATTCTAGTTCAGACCTTGAAACATGAGACAAGTTTAACTCTCAGGTTTTACATTTAATGGATGCGCTAAAACAGAGCCTGGATGTGCTAAAAGACTTGACAAATGCGCTGGAAGAGAGCATGGATGCGCTATAACAGAGGATAGACATGCTAAAAGATTGCATAGATGCGTTATAAGATTTCCTGGATGCACTAGAACAGAGGGTCAATGCGCTAGAAAAATGCTCAAATGTACTATAAGATTGACTGGATGTGCTAAAATAGAGGACAGATGCGCCATAGTTTTGCATAGATGCGCTATAACAGCAGTTGAATGCGCTAGAACAGAGGGTCAATGCACTGGAAAAATGCTTAGATGTGTTATAAGATTGACTATATGTGCTGGAACAAAGGACAGATGTGCCAGAGTTTTGCACATATGCACTATAATAGCAGTTGGATGCACTAAAAGATTGCACAAATGCGCTAGAAGACATAGCAGATGCGTTGAACTAGGAAAATGACACAGTTTGTTGGAAATTTGTTTGATTTTTTAGATTTTCCAGTTAGAGACTTGGTTGTTTCAATGAATGTATTTCTAAATCAAGTTTTTCACTTTCAACACATGATGTTTTTGTTTGAAATTGGTTCAAAAACACATTGGTAAAGACACATCAAGCATGTACAACTTAGGCTGTGTAGGACTATATTTGTTGAATTCCCACTTGGATTTTACTCCAGCTGTGCTTACTTATAGCAGATGATTAGATGCTTGACCCCACTAGCTCCCCTCCATGACACTCAATTCTACGGGGCAGCCAAACATCAATACCCATGAATCTCCCATGGCATATTTTTCATCTCTACTAAAAGCCGCAAGAATGTGGGATGGCTTCAGAACGACCATTCTTGCACCAACAAATAGATTAAGGATTTTGGCCTTGCTACAACAAAGGGTTTTAATATAGGCATTCCGTTTGTGGGGGATCATCCATGCGGCAAGAGACCATTGCTTCCCTTCTTGTTGGAACAATCCTCGTGATACTTGAACTTTCCCCAAGTACCCACATTTATATCCCAGTTGGAAGTCGCTTGGCTTTAGCGTGTTACCGGTTGGGTCATTCCCTTGGGTGATTACTTTTTCCCACAAGGTAGGCCCTCTATGGATAAACAAAAGTGATCAAGTACATTCGTAGTTCAATCAATCTTTGTTTGTGTGAACAAAGAGAGAACACATGCAATATACTCAACTCACACTCGCAAATAAATGGGAATGGGTCTGGGTTTTTGGTCACCTAGTTAAGGGGAGAGCATATGCCTACCATTCATTATGCACAAAAGACATGGTGTTCTTTATCCCTTCTAATTAAGCTAGATGCCTATCTTAATGAAAAAAAAGTATTTAAATGACTCTAGCCCTTACATAAATCATCAATAGTTTGATAAATTTGTCTTTGACTAGCGTATAAAAGTACCTGCAAGCTGAAAACACAAATTAGCTCTAAGAGTTTTTTAAATTTTCAAATTTACATAGATGTGCTAGAATAGTCATTCAATGCACTAAAACATCAATCCAATGCGCTAAAACAGATATCCTATGTGCTAAAAGAACTTATGTATGTGCTAAAATAACGTATGGATGCGCTAAAATAAGTAATGTATGCGCTAAAAGAAGTGATGTATGTGCTAAAAGAAGTGATGTATGTGCTGAAAAACTCCCTGTATGCACTAGAACAATTGATGTATGCACTGAAAGATTGAGTGTATGCGCCGAAACAAACCCCGCATGCACTGAAAGATCGGTCAGATGCGCCGAAAGAAACCATAGTTGCGCTAAAACGTCATGTCCAACCTGTTTAAATGAACTTTTCTAGCAAACTGTTAGAAATGGGGTCTGGCCCCACGATGGGCGCCATTTTGTGTGTGTTTGAAATGTGGGAAAGTAAATAAATCAACACAAACCTTAATGAAACAAATTATATCAAAGATTTGAACAAAGTAAAATACTCTATTTTTCAGTTAAACAAATATTTTAAGAATGTCTCATTGTCCTCTATTCCTAAGGATTTATTAAACCATTTGGCCCTCAGATTTATGTGTGCACAATGGTTGTTAAAATGACGACTTAGGAAATGAGATAATATTCAACATGCAAGCCAATTAAATTCCTACATGAAACTATACGATGGAAAGGATAATGTATACTATGATGAATGGATGATGGTGTTAAATTATACAATGTAAATGCTATGATATGAAACTAGGATGATACTCCATATACTCAAATGCTAACTATGAATATGCTAATCTAAAATGCAACTATGATGCAAAGTGGGATATAAAATGCAACTATGAAGCAAAGTATTATTCTAAGATTTTACTCTGATGCAAAACATGATATGAAATGTAACTAGATAAAACTCCAAAATGCTCCAATGCTCAAATGATATTCCTGCATAATAACTCTATTCAAAAGTGGATGCAAAATACAATGCCAAAGGGTCATATTTATAGCCTTTTCCAAGCATCTTGTGAGGTGGCAATGATCGACGATCCAAATTCAAACAAGAAGGATGAACGGTGAAGATGAAGAGAATCAAGAAGTTGTCCCCTTGACCAAAGACAACATGCCAAATGGATGGAGGAATCTCTTGACCAATAGGCAACATACCAAACGGATGGAAGAATCAAGTGTGGGAAGAAAAGACCATGTGTTTGAAAATTGGTTGAAGACATGTGTGAGGAATAAGCCATGTGTTTGAAAATAATTCTAATTTAATTATTAGAATTATTTAATTTAATGTGACCTTGGTGAGGTGGCACAAAAAGTTGTAGATATGTGCTTATGGAAATTTGTTTATTTAATTAAATTAGAAGAATATGATTTTAGATTTGGAGAATTAGAGAAGGGTGAACAATATAAATAAATTGAGAATTTATTTATACGTAGTCAAAATATTAATTAAATAACTAGTATTTAATTAATTAGATGTCATGACCGATTTTAGGTGTATACAGTTATTAAAGAAATGACCAAGGAAGAATCGAAGTTAGTTAATCAGAATCAAGCACATGATATCAATTAGGATATTTCGAGTGTCTAAAACAACAATGAATAAAAGGAACTATGTACTCTTTGTTGAAAGTTGTGATTTTTATCTTCTTTACATACTTCCCACGATGACAAGAGTCTTCCATAAATATCAATTTTTTGCTAGAATTGAAATATAGAGATAGTTGAAATTAGCATTATTCTTTAGAGCATACCTTTGAATTGAATGTTTAAAAGAATATATAATATATTTTTTGAATTAGAACATCCTTCTCATATTTAGAATTAACATCACTAGAAAAATTCAAGTGCTTATCTTTAATTGTTGATCTAAAAAAATTAGCAAGCTCAAAACCAACATTAGTAATTGTTGAGATCTTTTTCTCATGTGCATATATTTCAATAAAGTCATTCTAGAGCTCCACCTTACCTACTTCTTGATTCAAGACATTATTTTCATACTTCAAAATAATGATCTAAGTGTTTGTCTTCTTTTGTTGATGCTTATAAATCAACACCCTCATTCTAGTGATTTAAAAGTTTTTGTTCACTTTCATTCTTACAATTATCATGTGTAATTTATCCTTATGCAACATGGACTCGATCATAATTGATGGATGCTATTTAAATAGGAACAACTTTCTCACTTGAGCATTCAAAAAGTGATGATTTATCCTTGACTTTATTAGGATGAATCTCTTATTGATCTCCAAACTCAAAAGTCAATAAGATAACCTTTTCTACACTAATTCCTCCAAGGCCTACTCCATTTTGCTTTCTTGCAAATTTGAATCTTACTCTTCCTTATGCTCTATTATCACAATTTTTAATTCCTCTATCTTATTTTTTGATTCTTTATATAGTTTCAAAACCTCTTCTTTGTTCCAACAATTGTGACTTAGCTCCCAAGTTTCTTTGTACGACAAACAACTTTTTTATCTTCTAAGTTCATTTTTGTTGTCATCATTTTTTTCAATAAGAGAGTTATTTATCAATTCATCACTTGAAGTAAGACTCTCAACTATCAAATATGGTTTCAAATTTTCTTCACACTAATTAGCAACATTTTTAGCTAGTGAATGTGCAATTGGTGAAACTTTTCACTCATGGGTAAAAGCAGAAACCTGTGTCAAACTTTCAACCAACTAAATAGTTCTGAGCGAAACTATTTCACCCTAAACAATTTCACCCGAATCTATGTGGCCTATACATAGCACATAGAGTTTCAGGCGAAACCCTTTTACCCGAAATAACAATTTTTTTCCCTTTGTCACTTTAAAATGTGACTCAATTTGTATGTAATTTTTTGATTGAAAGGGTTTCATGCGAAAGAGTTGGGATCGAAACCCTTTCGCTTGAAACTGTCTATGTGGCATCCTTATTGGCACCCAACTCATCTTTTTTTCATAATTTTCTAAAACTTTTCACTTGAATATGATATTTCTTTAGTTAGAATGATTTTTTTTAAAATTAAAAATACCCTTTTGTAGACCTCGAAGCCAAGAATTCAAATATTAAAAAAATAATATTTTTATTAGAATTTGAGGCTTGGCTAAATCTAGGCATGAGACGGTATTACGCACTACCAGGTAGTATAAAATCATTCAAAGTCTTGTGACTAGCTCTCAATGCACGTGGTGCCCTTTCGCTAATTCTTGAGCTATGTTTGAGCCTTTGTTGCGGAGAGGAGTGTTGGGATGAAATGTAGCAAAGTGTGTGTTGGGTTTGATGCTTTTGGCGTCACACCGATGGCCCTACTATGATATGGGGTAGCGGGTTGACAAGAAAGCTAATTGGTGTTAAAGCTCACAAGTTTTTTAACGATTTGATAAAGGAACACGTAACAGTCGCTTGCTCCCTCTAACATCATGCTTAAACTTTGTTGTGGGAATGTGTGGGGATGGCAAGTGGCACCACCAAAGTTGGGACATATACATGTGGCACCTTGGTGCTACTCAAAGAATAATATCTTAGCTCTTGTTGAGAGGAGGTGCAACGGCGTGGCAAGTGGAAATTTTGACTATGATTTATGTGGTCCTTTTCAGAAGCAATTTCCTAGCACACTTTGTTGGGCCTACCATTTTTGGCTTAATTTCGTACTATGGCCTAAATTTAATGTTGAAATAACATTGCAAATTCATCACTCAAGTTTATTTTACGTGCGAACTTGATTAATTAGGGTGTCTAATCACTCTAGCTAGTTTAAGTGTCTTTACATGTGGGATAGCACTAGGATTTATGGCAGGGAATTTACTATGTTAGGCTCCCATCTGTGCGAAAAGACTGAGGGATGATTTCATAAGCTCAAAAATGTTGCACGAACAGATTGTAATCTTAGTAAGCTTTTAATTGGCAAGCTTTGACACAAGTGAACCAATCTTTAAAGGATAAACTTGAAGGCAAAGTTTGTAGTATGTATGGAGTGTTTTTCCGACAGAGTAATCGACACCCCAATAAGGTTGGTCAATTCTCATTGTCAAATGGATTTTTTGGGTGAAGCTTCAAAGCTAAGGTTGAGGAGGATTCTGCATGAGAGCGACTTCCTATCACTTGGTGCAGTGAACTTGGTTTTGGGGCATGTGTTATTAGCAACAAACGAAAGGTATTCAGTGGATAAAAACATATCTTCCTAGTTTGTTGCAACGTTGTTGGACCTTCAACTGCTAAAGAATGAGGTTATACAAATAACTAGGTGGTTGGTGAAGCCAAAGCTATTGGGAGGCCTTGAGAAAGTTGTGGATGTTGCTCAACTGGGTGTTAGAATTCCTAGGCAAAGGGACTTGGGCCTACTTAATGTTCTGGGTGAGGTGGTAAAGCTCTAACCCTTCTTGGCTAACATCAAAGATGTCGACCTGTTGTTACATCAGACACGGGCACTAGAAGGAATGAGGTTCTTAAAGAAGTGGCTACATATGGAACCAGTCCAGGATTTTCCCTGGGTTGGTGATTTTATAATCTATCTACAAGAGAATGATGGTGTATAAGTTATAGTGTTTCAATTTTAGCATAATCATTTTGTGTTTTCCTTTGGATTTGTGAGGCAATTGTGTAAATTATTTTTGGTTGTGTAGGGTTATTTGGGTTGTCCCCATTTTGATGATTGGCCCCTTTTTGGATAGCTGGGAATGAGAGCATTGGTTAAGCTCTGGGTTGTATACAGGAAATGTAATCCTTTGTGAATATTAATAAAAAATACTCTCTTACGTAGCAAAAAAATATGTTCTTTTTTTTAAAATAATGCAAGTAGGTTGTTGAAATAAAAAATGAGGTTGATTAAAATATATTAAAAAATAAATGGTGCACTAGAGAAGAGAGTCATCTCCAAAAGGGTATATTTTTTTTGAAAAGGATAAAAAATAGACAATAGTTGACGTCAAATGAAAATTATCAAATTCTGGTACGTTTGACTTTAACACATTATTATGAGGAAAATATACATAATTTTTTTTTTAAATATCTATGCACTAGGGGAAAGGCTCCAATTACTGCCCATGTTCCAATAACCGTTAATACATGTTAATTAAAAGTCCACTAAAAATTTCCAAATGCACCAATAATTGTCCACTTTATACCCAGTAGTTACAAAAAAAGTACTTAATTGGAGGAGTTGTACAACTTTATTGGTACCAATAGTGCATGATTATTGTGGCATTTGTGCATATGTATTAGATCAATTGTGCAAATTTTGTGGTGGTCAAAGCGAACAATTATTGGGGCACTAGAGAATATGTATCAGGTGTCAACTTGAAATGACCACTTTGACCTTTATGTGCATAACAAATCCTCATGTGTTTGACATAACTACCCAAAAGCTGAAACAATAGCTATAAGCTCTTAAGTCGCATACAAAGAAACCCAAAAAAAATGTTGAAATTCAACATACCATTTGGGAGCTTAGGTTGCGTGAAGTTAGCTATAATGACTAGTGGTACCCTTCCCCTATACATTGAAGTTTTCTATTTAGGAAAAAAATTCAAGGGAAAATAAAGTTTTTTCTATTTTTTTTGTCAACTCAACGTCACTTTTTCCTTAAATTTTCAATAATTCAAAATTTGCTCTTAAATTTATTAAAAAAATATCATTTTTTAATTTTTTTTTTCAAAAATTACAAGAATAAACTTCATCAAGAGTTATATATTTCATTAATTTACATCATTTTGAAATTCAAAACATAAAGACCACATTTATGTGTTCGAAGTTGAGAATTTTTGTTTGTGTTGGTCGATTCCTTTATAAAAGTGTGACACAAGTTTGTACTTTTACCCTCATCATTTATCACAGTAGTCAATAAAATTAATAAGACTGGCTAGAAGATATCATCACTCTCATTCAAAATCAAAGATATAATTTTTTGTATTGAATTTACAACATTTTTTGCATGATTCTTAGTGATAGCAGCAAAAAAGTGTTGAAACATTTTAAGAATAAATCATCACATTCAAGATCTAGCATCACAACACATGACCTAACTTTTGCAATAGTGTATGAAATTGTTACCCTCCTAGCAAAATAGGGACTTTTGATTTCATCTCAACTTTTAAAACTTTTCACGATCCACTAAAATATCCTCCTCACAATGTTGTTGAATAGAACTTTAAGAGTTGTTATTTTTGTGTTTTCACTAATGTGATAACTACAAGTCTCACATCTTTTTTTGGGTGTCACATAATCTTGTGATTGACCAAATAAGTGTTAGAGTAGGGTATGGAAATAGCTACCCAAGATCTAGAGGCCAAATGGAAAGCACAAAGAGATCAATATGCAATGCTCAAGATTGCAAGGGAATTGAATATCCATGAATTCAATATACAATGTATGGGAACCCCTTGGTTATGTAGCCAAGATGAGACATAGAATTAGATAAGATCATGACAAGTGTCTTAATCCTATGAAATGAGACAACTAACTTGACATAAAAGTTAAAAAGATAAGATTTAAACATGACAACTAAGTCTTCTAGAAAGAATCTTAGGACCTAAGTAAACTTAACATGTGAATAAGTCCCTTGGTAGGAATTAGCTAGGTACAAGACTTTTATTCACACCAACAATAAGCCATATTGATGGATTCATAACCCATTACATATTCTCATAATTTAATTGTTCTACCATGGATAAAGAAATTTCTATTTCTTCAAAACTATTGTACGTAAAACATCTTTTGACTAAGGCAATTGCTCAAGTTTCTTCCCTTCTTTATAAAACCTCTTTCCCAAATCTAATGCAATTGATTCACAGGCTAGTAGAATCAAAGGATCTAAATTTTGAATCTTTTGATACAAATAATAAGTGGTAAACTAAATGCAACAAATGATTACCTTTTTCAATAAGGTAACAAGATAACCAACTCTTATACCATTGTAATGTCCTCAAAATGATATTTAAAAGAATACGAATATTTGATGAAATGCATAAACACTTACACTTTTTTTTATCATTTGGACCATGATGTGGAAAAAGTGAAATCATACGATGATTAAAACAATAACTTATTAGTAGCAAGCTACATAGGTCCAACAATTTGGAGAAAGAGATTAATTGAAAAAAAATGGAGGACCGCACGATACGAAGTTCTCATTTTGTCGTTAATGGCAATTTTTGATTTTTTCTGCCCATTCTATAGAGTCCAAGGGTTTTCATGGGGCACGAAGGGCTCTAACGACTGGTTTTTCCAATGCTAATGGTGCAGTTACCAATAGATCAGCTTTGGGTTTTTATGGAAAGTCGTCTTCATCGGAAAAAAAGGAAATTTCTAGCAGGGTTAAAGGATTTAAGGGTATTCCTGGTAGTGTTTTTCATAATGGGGCTTGGATTCCTGATCAACAAGCTACCAAGCTTTCTAATAAGAATTTTCAGCATAAATCGTGTGCCACAAAATCTCTGATTAGGGAGAAGCAAGCTCCCTTTGACATTTGTGTCTCTGATTTGGAAGCCCTTGCAGATTCTTCAAGTTCTTCTTGCTCATGGGATGATGTGGCTTCTGGTTGATCATGTGGTCATAAGGTTATTTTTGCTTCCCGTTCACTAGCTTCTTTCCCCAATAATATTCTTGGTATTTTTGGGGCTCCCTTCATTCCAAAATCGGCTTTTTCTTGTCCGACCACTTTCCTGAATGACATTACGGTTGTTTGCCCTAAATCTTCTGCCCCTTTGAGATCCCCTCTCACTTTTCCAAATAACATCATTATCAATAAGAAGGTTCTTTTGGGTCTGAATGTTAATGGTGTTGATGAGGTTGTGTGGAGGGTTCATCCTAAGTCCCATATGCAGGGGAAGGATAAGGATCTAGGTTTTAAAGGAAAGGAGTGGATCCCAAAACAAAATACCAATTTGGGGAGTGATATTGTCAATGTTACTCTTCCTCATGACATGCTTCATCCATAGATTAATGATCTTAAAGACATGGCCCTCATTTGTAAGTTTTGGAATTTTACTCCAGATCTTGATTTTTTGAAATGTTGGATATTTCAAACTTGGGAAGGATCTAATCAAGTTTTCTTTTTAGATAAGGGGGAAGGTTTCTTTGTAGTGATTTTTTCTGATAAAGATTCTAGGAATGTTGTTTATAGAAAAAAAATCTTGGATCTGTAAGGGTAATGGTTTATTTACAACCCTATGGACTCCAAATTTTTACCCTTCACAAACTAGGGTTAAATTCATTCCCTTTTGGGTTTAGTAGCAAGGGTTACCCTTGGAGTATAGAGAGTCAAGAATTATTGAGATCCTAGGCAATTAGTTTGGCATTTTTCTGCACCAAGATTTGCAATTTTTCTCTAATCCATTGTTTCCAGTAAGGATTTGTGTTCTTATTGGCGTTTCTAAGATTCTCCCAGTAGTTGTCAATATTAAGTCAATCCACAACTTGTGGAAACAGAAGGTGGTTTTTGAGGATCCAAATAAATTCTATTTTCTCGCTCATTTTCCTATTCATCCTTCAAAAAAGTGTGTGGAGCTTGAGGATTTGAACATGGACGTCAATAGGTATTCATCCAAAAGCTTTGTTAATCCTTTGAATGATAGATCGATTGTGGATTTTTCTACTCCTGCCAAGGATTTGTCGCGAACGATTGATTTGTCTTTCTTCTCTAAAGTTTTTGATGTTTGTTTTCAGTGGTGTCAATTTATCACTGGACTAAGCTCACAGTTTAATCTCCAAGTTCCTTATAGTGTAAGGTTATAGCATTGGGGGATTTCAAAATTTTTAGTGTTGAAACCAAATGGGGGTACTTGTTGTAGCTATCTCTCTTTAGGGGAAGCTGAGGGTGTTCAAGCAGTTTATTCTGATGAGGTAGAATGTGTCCATGACAAATAGCCTCTTCTACACGCCACAAATTTATCATTAGTTGGTTTCAGTAATGAAGGGGCAGTTAGCAAGTTTTATGGTTCTCACTTAAAGCCTATTATTTTTTCCTTTGTACCTAGCTGGGAGAATCTATTGTTGTCTCCCATGAATATTTTTCTTCATTCTCTCAAGCTCTTGGTTCCTTAGATCAATTTTGTTAGTTTTCAACAATTGAATCAATGTGCTTCAATGCTAACACTTGGATTGTCAAATCAATGTGAAGAAAGGTTAAAGGTTTTTGATGGTCAAGATGATGAGGATAATTTCATTTTGCAGTCTCGGCCAACTTTTGTCAGTTCTAATGTTCATTCCTCTAATTTTCCTTCTGAGATGGAGTTTGAGAATTTTTTTGATGAGGCCTTAGTAATTGTAGGAGAACAAATGATATATGATATTGCTTTTGAGGTTTTTTGGGAAGGGGAGTTTCCAAATGATCTGGGTTTGTTATCAATATCTCAGTCCTTGTTGTCTCCTCCTTCAAGCAAAAAGTCTCCTTCCAAAAGGGGTAGGAAGTCTTTAGCTACCAAGTTACAAGAAGAAATAGCAGCAGGCATACAGTCTACATTAGATGTCAACATGGGTATAGGATTGAAACAAAAAAGACCAAGGAGAGCTTGTTGCTCTCCCAAGTTGCAACGAGGTTAATATCATGGAATGTAAGAGACATAAATGCCCCTTAAAAATGGGCCCAAGTCAAGCATCAATTGGATGCTTGTGGGGCAGATATAGTTGTTCTTCAAGAAACTAAAACTTCAAATGAGACTTTTCAAGCTATTAGTAAGAAGTGGAACAAATGGCAAGCTTCTCATTCACCATCTCAGGGAGCTTCAGGAGGTTTGATTACTCTTTGGAATGCAAAAACAGTTAGCATTAGTAATGTTTCTTTTGACCATAATTGGCAGCTAATGAAGATTAATCATTTTGATTTATCTTTTAGGTTGTTGAATGTTTATGGGCCTAATAGTACAATAGGTAAGAAGTTGTTGTGGGAAACTCTAAAACTGAAATTAGATGGGTTGGGCCAAAACAAAGTTGTTCTTGCAGGGGATTTCAATGCAATTACAAGTTTACTAGAGAAAAAAGGTAGGATATGTCCTCCAAAAAAAGACATGGAGGATTTTGCTGCTTTTATTCAAGATAATGCTTTGGTGGATAATTCCACAAAATGGAGGATTTAATTGGACAAATAGGAGGAAAAATTTCCTTCAATTTGCGAAAATGTTAGATAGGTTCTTAACTTCTCCAAATTGGGTCTTAAGTGAATTTGAATTGGCATCTGAAATATTGCCTTTTGTTGCCTCAGATCATTTTGCTATCTCACTTGATTTGATAGCAAAAAAAGTAAAGTCCAAGTTTCAATCTTCTTTTAAGTTTGAGATAATGTGGTTTAGACATCCTGAGCTTATCTTTTTGATAAAACAATGGTGGTTGAGTGCACCCTTTCTTCATGGTTCTAGAATTTTTTAGTTGATCAAGAAATTGGATCATGTTAAGCAATAGTTAAAAATTTGGAATCAACATGTTTTTACGAATTTTTTTGTACATAAAGACCTGGTTTATAAAAGGTTAGTAGAGGTAAATGAAAACATTATTGCTAATGGGCTTGACAATGTATTATTTGAAGAATAGAGTAAATTGAAAAAGGAATGGAAAGAGTTGTTATTGAGAGAGGATGTCTATTGGAGACAAAAATCAAGATAATTATGGCTGAAAGATGGAGATAGGAATACAAAAAAAAATCACATATCAGCTCAAATAAAAAAAGCAAAAAGTTATATTTTCTCAATTCAAGATAGTGTGACAAGAGTTTTGCTTAATAAAGAGGAAGAGATTCAGAATGATGAAGTATATTTTTCTCTGCCTTAATTAACTGTAAATAATAATGACAATGCTCATTTAGTAAGGGAAAGAGAAGATCTTCTTCAAGATATCCCAAAGTTGGTCTCTCATGAAGATAATGTTAGGTTGTTGGCTCCTTTTTCTCTCAAAGAAGTAAAAGAGGTGGTTTTCTCCATGCCTCCTGACAAAGCCCCAGGACCTGACGGTTTCACTGCCATCTTTTATCAAAAATGTTGGGAGTTCATTGGGGTTGATATTCTAAATGCATTGGAGGAATCAAGAAAGTCAGGAGGTATGTTGAAAAACTTCAATGTGACTAATATTGCTATCATTCCAAAAATTAATTCCCCAAATACTTTCTTTGATTTTTGACCTATTTCACTTTGCAATACTATATATAAAATCTTTACAAAGGCCATTTATCTTCGGTTATATCCTCTTGTGTTTGCAATCATTTTTGAGGAACATGGGGGTTTCGTTCCTAGCAAAGAAACATCAGAAGGAGAAATTGTTGCTCATGAAACTTTGCACTCCATTGCTGTAAACAAAATGTCTTCCATGATTATTAAACTTGGTATGCAGAAGGTGTATGATAGGCTTGATTGGTCTTTTTGGAATTAGGTGCTATTGAAGTTTGGTTTTTCTCCTAAGTGGTGTAAGTGGATAATGGCATGTTTATTAGGTGCCAAGTTTTCAGTGTTATTAAATGGATCAACAGTTGGGGTTTTTAGATCTACCCAAGGGATCCGCAAAGGGGATCCATTGTCTCCATTTTTATTTATCATTTTAGCAGAAGCTTTGAGCAGGTCTTTTCATAAATCTCATGTGCAAGGTATCATTTAGGTTGTTTCTATTCTAAATACTAATATATCAACGACTCATTCTGTTTTTGCTAATGATACTTTGCTCTTTGGTAAAGCTGCAATTTTAGAAGCTTTGCATATAAAGTCATTATTGGATAAGTATACTAGAGCTTCAGGTCAAAAATTAAATGAAGGAAAGTAAAAAATATATGTGTTCAATACAAAATCGAGTATTGAGAAGCTAATTGTGAGGCTATTTGGTTTTCAACAAGCTCGGTTGCCATGTAAATATATTGGGATTCCATTCTTTATAGGTCAAAACAAGATTTCTGATTGGAAAAAAATCATTCAAAGTATACAAGCTAAAATTTTATCATGGAAAGGGAGTTGGCTATCTTTAGTAGGGAGAATTTTGTTGGTAAAATATGTGTTATCAACAATTCCTAATTATTATATGGAAGTTTTAAAAGCTCCAAAGTCCATTTTTCAAATTCAAAAGTTGAATAGAAAATTCCTATGGTCTGATAATGTGGACAACAAAAAGAAAATTCCTTTGATATCTCTGGAAGCAATGTGTTTAGAGAAGTTAAAAGGTAGAGCAGGTCTTCATAATTTGATAGAAAGGAATTTTGCATTAGGAGCTAAAATGGTTTGGCGAATGTATGCAAAACCTGCCCTAAAATGGTGTCATCTTATGCAAAACAAGTATTTGGATAACCAGTGTCCATCGAGAATTTTTACTGTGGCAAATCCACCTGGGGCCAACAATGTGGAATTTTTTAGCCTCATGTAGAAAAGTCATTTTACCTCATTTAACTTGGGAGGTAAATGATGGTAATGAAGCCCTATTCTAGAAAGATTCATGGAATGGATATCATAATCTAGCTATTGGTTATAATTTTGAGAATTCTGCAACCCTATTGTCTCAATGTTGGGGCCCAAAAGTCAAAGATTATGTTCAACATGTAGATTCATTGACAGGAAAATTCAAGTGGAAATATTTTTCAAATGAGTCAACAGATGAGAATCATAAATGTCAAATTCCATCTATCCTTTAAGAAAGAGCAATTTATTTTTCATCCAAACCTGATAGATTAATTTGGTCTAAAGAAAAATAGGTTGCTATACAGTTAAAGAGGGGTACAAATTGATTTCTCAAGCTTCCTTACAAATGTATGATCAAAGAGCATATCAATTTTGTTGGAACTCAAAAGTTTTTCCTAAAGTAGGTTGTTTTTCATGGCTAGCAATTCAAAATAAAATTCTTACAAGTGACAAGTTAGCAAAACTAAGGATAGTTGTTCCTTTCAAATGTGTGCTTTGTGATCAGGAGCTGGAAGACATTAATCACCTTTTCCTTTTGTGTCCAGTAGCACAGGTTTGTTGGTTTTTGTGGCTAAAATGAATTGGCAGACAGTTTTTCCAAACACTATTTGGAAATTATATACTAGTTGGCCTTAGTTGTATAAATCTTCATTTTTTGCAAGTATTTGGTGTATTATACCGTCTTTAGTTTTATGGACTATTTTGTGGGAAATAAATAGATACATTTTTAGGAAAGAGAAACTGAATATTGATTAGGTGTTGTTATTATTGGAAAGGTCAATATCGGAAACAGTAAATGCATATGTGTATAAAGCTAAACATGTTGGTTCACTTTTTACTAATTGGAATTTAAAGTTGTTGTCTTCATGGACATTCTTATCTCTGCCTTTCAAAGGTAATCTTCATTAGTATGCTCAAAAAGTAAACAGAGCTTCCATAGTTTGGTTACCTCCTCCTATCGACATCTTCAAGTTTAATATAGATAGAGCCTCTAGAGGGAATCTAGGTTTATCTAGAGCAGGGGTGATTATAAGGGATCATAAAGGGTTAGTGTTATGTGCTAAATATTTTAAATTGATATCTGGGACTAACAATGTTGTTGAGGCTTAAGCTCTTTTGCATGATTTGAAGTTAGTTCTTAGTTTTAAGCTTCCTATGATCCAAATAGGAGATTCTTTGATCTTAATTAATGCATGTCAGGATCGTAAGCTTTAGAATTGGATGTTGGAGTACATTGTTAAACAGATCTGGTCCATGCTTGATAAGATAGGTAACTATCAAATCTTGCACACATACAAAGAAGGAAATATGGTGGCAGATTTTTTGGCAAATTATGGGTGTGATCAAGTAGATAATGAAGTTACTCATGTGGTTGAACTGGGTAAGATTCATCCTATACTAGAAGCATTATTATCAAAAGAGGAAAGTTATTAATTCCTCTGAAGCTTCATTGATGTATTTGGCAGATCATCTAGCTAATTTGGGGTGTGAACAGTTATCTGATGAATGTTGACATGATATAGAATTGCTTTCAAAGATGGTAGTAATTCTGATTAAGGAGGGAAATTCCTAAAATAATCTCAAATTCTGGCTAATATTCAATTGCATCTATGGATGTTAGTCGAGGCTTGACATATTTTAGGAATAAGCATATGATACATAAATTTGTGATAACTATCTTATGTGGCAATGAGATGATCTGGAAACACATGTGTAATTGACAATTACAAGTGTGTTATGCTTCTAGCTAGATCTATGAAAAAGATAAATTAAATCATCATACTTGGTGATCTGGCTACACATGTGTAATTGAAAATAACAAGTGTGTTATGAATAAGCATAGGATACATGAATCTGTGATAACTATCTTATGTGGCAATGAGATGCTTTGGAAACATATGTGTAATTGGAAATTACGCGTGTTATGTTTCTGACCAGATCTATGAAAAAGTGAAATTAAATCATTATACTTGGTGATCTAGCAACACGTGTAATTGGCAATTACATGTGTTACATTTTTTCTAGATCTTTATAAAAGAGAAATGAAAGCATCACAATTGCATGTATATGAAAAACATCATTGATGATGTCACAATCAAGAAACAAAGTGATGCAAACAACTTTTACAACTTCAATGTTGATGTAAGCTTGTATGTGTGAAGCATTTCATCGTACTCTACAGGATGAACCAGTTTTTTCATTGTACTCCTTAAAATGAGCCAACACAAAAAATGATGTCATCGACATCAAGCTATGGTGTGGAAAATCTCATGGTATCACTTTTTTGGTCCTTTTGTATACTTAACATTTATTTACTATTTGCGGGTTCATTCAAATAATCATTTTTGTAGATGCTCTCTGTGATATGGTACAAAATTCGATTGTGTTGAACTACAACATATTTATGTATATATCCTAAATGTGTGGGAAGTATGTAATTCATGTGGACACCTGAGCATTGATAATTAGTCATTATCAATATTCAAGGTTTCAAATTTGCTACATCCTCTATATTTACTCTAACAATGTAAGTATTTGGTGTGTGTCGAAAGTGGAAAAAATCTGTGTTTTTGCCTGGAAGCTAAGTGGTGCCTCTAAATTTCTTAAAAAGCACAAAAGTGATGGAATAGCAGCTAAAAAATTTATGGGTATTCTTCCCAGTTCAATGTTGGGAATTTCCTTTCTCTAGTAGTCTGGATGAGTCTCATTTGTAGTTGGTGTTCAAATTACGATGCCTGTGTGACTTCAGATGTCTCAAGTGTGTCATTGGTAGGAAAATTTTCCATCCTAAGACAAGAAGGATAATTTTTCCATCAAATATCATGTCCATTTTTATTTCCACTCTCATGGATATGTTTCAATGCCTTCACTCTGTGAATTTAATTGCAGAGAAAATGGTTAATGAGGTTTTCTTGCAAGATGATGCCCTGTTGCTCGTAGTCCAGAAATATGTTTTTGGTTTGAGTGATGGTTATGTTGGCGGTATTTTTCCACCCAACTTTCTTCCCCACAACAGAGCTTATGTCAATGTGTTTGATGCCTTAAAAGCTTCACTTGTGCTGAGTGACCCAAGCCCTTTAAATCGAGCTCTGACAAGGTTTAGTCACCATCTGGGAAGGGAGTTGTCTGAGTGCTTCAGGGAAAAATATCATTTTTCCTCCCTCCTTCTCCATCATAATTTCCACCATGCAGCTACTTTGGTGAATAATCACTTACCACAAATATTTCCTCTGTCTTCCCAGGTGGTGCCACCAAATATATAGCAGAATATCAATCACCCTCGTGAAATTCCTGGCATTAATGTCACTGCAAATTCACATAATATGGAAGAGGGTGAATGAAGTGTAAGGTGAGAACACGATGGAGATAATGCAGATGGAAGAATAAGTTTTTGTCCATAAATTTTTTTTTTGGGTTTTGGTAATGCATAATTGGCTATTATCCAAATTGCAAAGGTTTTTTTATGCAACCCCCCATAAGGAATGTCCAGGCAAGTTGATCACAGTTGTTCGGGTTGGCCAGTTGGTTTTTTGTTATGTAAACATTAGAGAGTAAGCATGGACAAACATTACATAAGGATCGTGACTTCAATATAATGATTGACATTAAGGATTGTTGGTTGAAATTTTGCATACTCCTCAAAAATATATGTGGATTGTATTTGGTTGATTGTGCTACAATGATTATGTAAAGTCATGTTAATGGTCCTGTTTATTGGGATGAGTTGTAATATTTTAATTTTTGTAACTATTTGAGCTATAACCAAGGTTTTCTTCTTGGTTCTTTCCTACCGGTATGCTCTTTGAACCAGGTTATGTAATTGTAACTATAAATAATATAATATAATATAGTGGATTGCCACTTTTGCTTAAAAAAAAATGAAGAATTTTTTTTTGTCAAAGTGGTGGAAAACAAATTGCATACAATGTAAAATTCTTGAAATAGGAGCTAGCATATTTGGGAGTTCAACTATAACACCTACCAAATGTGTCCAACTAATATGATTAAAATAAGGAGGTAATACTGACCCTAAATTTGGAGCTCTTTACTTTTCATCCTAATGATGGATCACAAAGTGTGATCCAAAACATTGATGCAAAAATTATTACGCAATCGAATCTAGAAATTTGAGTAAATAAACAATATGGATTGTGAAAACTTGATATCGTTAATGAGAAATCTCTTCTAGCTAGAATTATTGTATATATGAAAGACTAGATTGAAATTATATGGCTACAAACTTTCTTTAATAAACAATTATTAGCTAGCAAAATACACATCTTTTAATATGTTTTCACCACAACAAAAATTGGAAGACAAAATCTGACAACATGAATATTAAATCATTGAGTTGTCCCCCCTTAAGTTATGATTCACTTAGTAGTTGCATAAAATACTATCTCATTATACATTATGTTGGACCACAAGCCTTCCATTTTATTTTTCAAAGTTTATATATAGGTTACACTTAAGATGGAGGAGGTAGGGCATGACAACCAAACAATTGTGACCCTTTTTTAATAAGCATAAAAGTTGCAACCCATTTTAATGTCACAATTCCTCCTTTCATACAACACCAACATCAAATCATGAATGTATGATGAATCTCCTTTAATTATTATGATATTATTATATCATTTTAGTGTCGTAAATTATCGACCTTGAAAATTTCAGATTAGGTTTAACTCCCCCTTATGTGCCTAGACCTAATTATGCTAATAATTTATCTGTTTTATTATCATTTTTGGAAAATCATGATATAATTGGGATTTGATATTAATTATTTATTCAATGGTAACAAAATCCCCAAAATAGGTCTGGTCTAGGGTGCCACTGCCCTTGACCAACCTATTTTGGCCCTGTTAGCAAATAGATTGTCCCCTTCAAATAATTAGATGAATGACTCAAATATGCCCAACAATGAAGACAAATTAGTTACCAATAGCTCTGGAGATCACTATTGGATTAGCGATCGTCCTCTGAATTTTAGAGGTGCAACTCCCTCTTATGATCTTCAAGGAATTAGAAAAACTGAAAATAAAACTAAGGTATGCTTTTAACCAGAAAGCATAAAAGGCCAAACCTAATATCGAGAAGAATCCCGATATCAGATGCAAGATACAAATAATAAAATACTGGCACAAAAACCAATTTAATCTTGAAAATCACAGAGAATAAAATGATACACTCAATATTATTTGTAAAATTAAATCTATCATGAAGAAACTACGTAACTCACACAAAGGTAAAGCATAGCATTAAGATGTACTCCTAAACACAAATATTTAAGAACGTCAAATTGTCTTCACAATCTAAATGCACAAAGACAAGTAGTGATTCCATTCTTAGAAAAATAGCAGCAAAGTCTATACAATATTGAGCTTTCAAAAATGATCTCCCTTCTCCTTGCCCCAATACTAAGGAAAAGATACAATATATATAGCCCTTATTTCTCCCAAGACTTTTCAGTTTCGCAACTGTTCATCTTTAAATAATTGGCTATAATATGACCTTTCAGATTTTGGTAACTGTCTCTTAAAAAAAAATTTGAAAAAAAAGCTTCAAATGTCGCAAGTGGGATTTTGTGTACTTCTGCTAACTCAGGCGGGGTTTTGTGAACTTTTACTAACTTTCCACCTAGCAGGATTTTGAACAATTCTGCTAACTCTCCAGCGGGCGAGATTTTGAGCAACTTTGCTAGCTTTCCACCCAAGCAAGGTTTTGTGAACTTTTTCTAACTTTCCACCCAAGCGGGGTTTTGTGGACTTTTTCTAACTTTCCACCCAGGCAGGACTATGTAAAATTTTTAACTTTGTAATCACTTCTTTGAGCCTGAAGATGAAAAATTTCATAACTTTCAACTGAGAGGTCTATTTTTGACGAAATTTGAACAACAAGAAGCATGAAATTTCTAGAATAAAACCCAGAAATCATTTTTTCTCCGGATGCACATATTCCAAGATCTAACATCATTTATATATTGCTAGCCAAAAACTTAAAATTTTAAAATCTTGCTGTAGACACGTAAATTATACTAATTGATCTCGTGCACCTGATCCTGATTTACTAACACCAGTTCATCCTGAATCACTCTGTTACTAACCATTTAATCGAATATTCTTTATTTGATTAAATTCATCATAATTCATCTGTTAATTAAATAAATTCATTTTATTTGATTAAATCATTATCTTCTATTAATTAAATAAAGCATTTTGTTTAATTAATCTTAATGTCCCTCTTTTAATTAAATAATTCATTTTATTTAATTAAGTTCTAAAGTCATCTCCTTTAAATTAAATAAACAAACCTTTATTTGATTTAGTCTAACATCATCCCTCTTTAATTAAATAAATCAAACTTTATTTAATTAAATCTACTATTCATATTCCTCTCATTTTGATTTAAATAAATCTAAAAATCTAA
The DNA here is from genome assembly GCA_007258455.2 of Sequoia sempervirens. NCBI lineage: Eukaryota > Viridiplantae > Streptophyta > Pinopsida > Cupressales > Cupressaceae > Sequoia > Sequoia sempervirens. Next base: position 26,092 of record VDFB02352526.1, read on the forward strand.
GTCAAAGTGTCAAATCAACTAATCCTCATCTAAGTTAATCAAATCATGATTAATCCTAACTCTAATCCATCAAATCCTCTAGATTTTGCAACTTGTGCAAATAAATCAATTTAATTGATTTATAAAATCATCTATTTTTATTAAAAAAAGGCATCAAATTGGAATATTCTTCAAATTTGAATTCTCCCTCCCAAAGGTCTTATCCTCCAACTTGGCATTTATGACTCTTACAAGTCCTTTTTCTTGAGCCAAGTGGCAATAACTCCTCTTCCACATCTTCCTCCACAAGCTAACTTTCAAATTTCAAATCTCCACCTAATAGCATTTATTTGCACATTCATCAAAATGTGCTCCACCTCTCTCCACTAGCATGATGACAAGTGGCATTTTGTTATTGTTTGATCTTTAGTCCCACATTCATCATTTTTTCTCATTCTTCCATCGTTCATTCCTATAAATGGAGGACTCTTTTACTAATTTTGGATACACAACTTATGCAAAGTAATTATCTACACATTTTATGCAGGTTCATCCATTGATCATCAAGGTTTTCATAATTCTCATCCACCATAGTTAGGATTATTGCAAATTTCATCAAGGAGCACCATTGATCATCACCAAAGCTTGCAAGGAATTGGGAAAGGGCTATTTTTCACATCAAAATAGCACCAATTCCCCCATGGGATTGAGAGTTTGAGCATTTGAATAGGATTTAGATTGCTTTCACTTGTTTTCTTTACTTTATTCTTGTTCATCATGCTTCAAACAAATCTTATGGGAAATGATGGTTTTTATTTGTGTAATTGACTAATATTGTATTTGTTGTTCATGTTTATGTAGGTCTAGATCCGCCATTCACATTTTGGTGCTAGAAGGAGGGCGAATCTTGAAGAATTAACACATTTTCTGACCAAAATTCTATTGTTTTTCAATTTTTTGTGTGTCTACAGGAAAGCGACGATGGTTAAATCAGTGTCCAGTTTGGCCAAAAATTGTAAACCACTATTGCCTGCTGACAACACTCCAAATTGTGACACTTAAGTCATTTTCCTCAGCCCGGATCAAATCAAACTCCAAAGTGCATCCCTGGTTGAAACAACGACGCAATCATGGTCTCTGTTTCTCCACAGAGCGCCGCTGGTTTCACCAGAGCATCGCTGACCTGCTCCAAATTGTGACGCCTTCGTAGATTGCATCGCTGGGGTGGGGTAAAAGTCAGCCTTGAAGTTATTTTTAACATGTGCTTTTTATCTTTGATCAATTTGAACTTCTAATTTGCTTTGTGGCTCTGTTTTCTGTGGATTAACCCACTTTTGTAGGTTGAAGCAATCAAGAGGAAAATGAGGAGGCAAGGAGAACGTTTCTTATGGCATCTTCTTTCTATTGTAACAAGTGTTTTTGAACACTTTGGAAATGCTTATAATTCCATCCTAAGGATTTTGTTACTTCAGTTTTAGGACTCAAAATAATTTTCATTTGGGCTTAAAAAGAACAATCAAAGGGATTAAAAAGAACTTTAGGAACTTACTAGAGTTGATTCTGGATTTTAAAATTGAACAAACAAACTTCACACTTCATCTTGGTGCTTAAAAATAATCAATTATTGCTTTGAAGTTAAAATGAACATGTGTATTTTGTGTTTTGTAATCTTATTTACAAAGTAATATCATTTAAAAGGCTTATGCACTTCTCCCGCGCTTCACGACGATCTTGAGAATCAAAATTATTTTGGTGATATTAAGTTGTATAAAATATTGCCTCCACACTTTAATTTGGGTTCTTTAAAATTGAACAAAATATTGCTAGTGTGAGTTGAGTATATCGCATGTGTTCTCTCTTTTTTCACACAAACAAGGATTGATCGAACTACATATGTGATTGCTCACTATTGTTTACCTTTAGAGGGGCCTGCCTAAGACCAATTTGAAGGCGACTCCAACCGATTTTTTACTCGGGCCGGTATACAAATGGACTAAGACTAAACTGTCAAGTCCTCGTGGTATGTAGGCCTTACCCATAGAGTGTCTTTCAGAATGGGGTACTACCTTAAAAAGTCTAAGCGCCCCTAGTAGGATCAATTAAAGCCTTTGGTAGCTTGCTGGACACTCACAAGGTGTCATGTCCCCGATCACCCTGACTAAGAACCAATTTGTTTAGAGGCCAAAATCCTTACTACTTGTTGGGTGCAAGAACGGTCGTTCTGAAGCCATCCCACATTCTTGCGGTTCTTGTTAGAGATGAGAAGTATGCCATGGGAGTTTCATGAGTACTAAAGTTTGACTGACCCATAGAAGTGAGTGTCGTGGAGGGGAGCCAGTGTGGTCAAGCTTTTAATCATCCACAAAGAATAAGCACAGCTAGATTTATCCAAGTGGGAATTCAATAAATATTGTCTCTTTCTATCCTAGGGTTGTGCATCATTTTGGAATCAAAAAACACTTTTCTTAGATCTAAGACATTGGAAAACAAACATTCAACCATGATCATCAAATTTCAAACCCTTTAAAGGAAGCAAATACCAAGTTGGAAAAATCCAAGTGCTATTGCTTGCCCTAGGGATTTTATCCTTAGAGGCTTCTAAGCATTTGAATTTATATCTCAATTTTCTCTCACTAAAGTCAACATTAGGAGACTATTGCCTTGATTTCCTTGATTTCCACATAATGGACCTTATGGGATGAGAAGAAATTGGGACATTAGACATTTAGTTTGAAAAGCTAAGGCAAGAAAGTGTTTATGGTAAAAAAGAACTCATTAAGCAAAGATAAGAGACAATTGAACCCCACACATGTGCTCTTCCAAATGATTTCCCAAAAGATCAAAATCTGAAAACCAAAGTCCAAAGGTCTTAGTCAAAAATCTTGCAAGAAACATTTGTCTATGCTTTACGAATTTAGAGAAAGATTGACCTTCAACTTTTAAAAACTTGCATCAAAGAACAATCCAAATTTGTATTCATTTTACTATTGTCAAAATCCAAGACTTTTTCAAAGGTTTGAGTATCTCACATAGGAAGTATTAGCATGTTCTTCAACACCTATGTCTAGTAAACAAAAGTCTCTCTAAGTCTCTTAGGATCAAAATCAAAACTCTCATCCATCCCTCAAACATAAAATCAAAATCACCTCACAAACAACTCTTGGAAATCTTGAAAAAATCCTTCATACTAGACTTTGGGTAAATCCTCTTCAATCAAAATCAAAATCATCTTGTTTGACTAGGTGTGTGTAGATGAATCCTTCTTTACACACTTAGTTAAATTATCATCTTGTGGACAAGTTTACTCTAGGACAACATCCAACCTGTTAGAGTTTATGAGTTCATTATCCAAACCAAATCCAATCAAAATCAAGATCCAAAATCAAATCAAACATCAATCAAAAAGTCCTAAAGTTTAGCATTTCCTTCAAGGTTTCTCAAAGAGTTTAATCATTCACAATCATCCATCTTTCACTATCTCATCACCATCCTTTTGATCCTTAATATTTTGGACTTTATTTTTTGTACCTAAAATTTAGATCAATCCAAGGAGTTAGAGGTCCACCTCCCACATTCCTGAATATTGATCCTTATTTTATGGTCCAAACTAGATCTCAACACAAGAACATGGAAACAAACAAAGAAACATCCACTTCGAGTGACTTGAGTCAAACCACACCTTAAATCAATCCCATTGGGTCTAGCAATCCCACACTCAATCTTCTTCCTCCACTTCTGCAAGATTATCAAGAAGAAGGTGGCCAAGTGGAGGACATCACCAACAATGTTCTAGGGATGACTCAAGATGAAATCATTGAAATGGTCCAAAATCTTGAGACTCACAAAATTGTCAATGCCATGATGAAACTTAATCCTTCACAATACATGCTAGAATTGGCAAAAGAAGGGGCTGAACTCCCTTACAACTATGATGTGAGCACTTTGGTGGAGAAACCTCTTGGGATTATGCCACCAGTCTCATTCACACCATCCTTTCAAAGCATCACTCAAACCATCCTACAAATCACATCATCCATTGCTCCAACTCAACCAATTGTCAACAATGGGAGCTCATTACTTCATGCTCTTCAAACACACCCCCTTGTAAACAACCAATACTTGGATGCAAACACCATCTTGGGTCAATTTGTTCCTCAAAATCCGAAACACCCATACATTCCACTCACCTTTCATGACCCCAACAACCCATCCTCTTTTCACACAACACCGACATATCCTCTTAACACACAAACCTCTCTCCCTATGACTTCGCAAGGAGAAGGTGGGCTATTTGGACAAGGGGGAATCTTTGATCCCTCATCATCATCATTTCCTCAAGGGAACACACCACCCATTTTTCCACCACTTCCACCTCTACCATTAACATCCACACCACTCCTCAGTTTAGGGAAACCCCCTTTATCTATCCTCAATCAACAAAATCAAAACAACCCCCCAATCATAAATCAAAACATCACACCAACTCCTCTGATTATGCCATCGATATCGCAGCAACAAGTGGCAATAATCCAAACAACCCAAACAATAACTACACCATCCATAAATGTGGTCTCTTAAGGACCAAGCATATCAATTATACCATCCACCACGCAAATCTCTATCATCAATCCAACGACACCTCTCATCACAAAAACTCACAAAATTTTGAATCCACCACCACCACCACCAAGACCAAACATGACCAACCAATATAGCATCACCTTGCAAGCAGCACAACAGGCCTATCAAAAGGAACTTTAGTAGTTCCAAGCCCAACAAGCACAAAACACACAAGCTACACAACAAGTTGCTCAACAAGCGCAAGAAGCTCAAGCCGCACAACAAGCACAACAGGTTGCCCAAGCTCAAGCTTTGTTGCAACAACAAAAAACCACCCAAGCTACACAAGACACTCAAGCTGCACAAGTCGCACAAGTTGCTCAATCCGCACAAGCTGCACAGGCTACCCAGGCTACACAAGCATCCCAACAAGCTCAAGCTCAGGCACATGCCCAATATCAAGCTCAACAAGCACAAGCGCAAGCACAATACCAAGCAGCTCAGTAGCAAGCATATCAACAAGCCCTGCAACAGTACCAAGCGCAACAAGAAGCAACCCAAATATTAGCCCAACAACAAGCATTGTTGGTGCAACCGTAACAAGTCCAACAACAAGTGTTGTTGGCACAACAACAACAAGACCAACAACAAGCATTGTTGGCCCAACAAAAATTGTAGGCATATCAACAAGCATTGATCACATAGTAGAGCTTGCAACAAACTCTCACAAACATACCCAACACTCCACCCATCACTCAAATAATTTGACCACCTCAAAACATGTTCACTCCACCTCTTGATCCACAAAATGACGTGATGGCACAAATCAAATTGCTCTCGCAGCAAGTGCTAGATCTCCAATTTGGGAAAACAACAAAAAAACCAAGCAATTTGTGCCCCTATCCATTCGACAGGAGCCTTGCGATGGTACCATTCCCAAAAGGGTTTGAAATCCCCAAATTTGAAAAATATCATGGGACAGGAAACCCTGAAGATCACATCAGGGAATTCTAGGTACATTGCATGGAGGTTGCATACGACGATACATATCTAATGCGACTATTCCCTCGAAGTTTGTCTAGGGCTGCCATGGAATGGTTCTCTCGCCTTCCTCTTGGAATCAAAAAGTTCCAAGAGATCATGGATGCATTCATAAAGAACTACACATTCAATAGAGGCATGGATGTGAGTCTAGAGGAACCATCTATGCTCAAACAAGCTAAGGGGGAAACATTTGCTTCCTTCTTACAATGATGGCGATCCAAGGCCAACAAGAGCAAATCGACCATGCCAGAGGAACAACAAATCTGAACCATCATTGTCAATCTTGAGAAAACCTTATCCTTCCATCTAAAGATGCAATGTATCACCACATACGACCCTTTGATCCCCAAGGTGCTCAACATTGAGAGAGCCCTTATTGCACAAGGGGTACACCCACATATCAAGAATATCAAGACAATCGTCCATCCACTAGCTACAACGAAAAACCTCGCACATGGGCAAAGAACAAAAATGTCACTAATGATGGTGTGGTTGATGCCAAGGTCATAATCACTGCTCCAAAACAAAACGTGCAAACATACCAACAACTACAAGGAAACAATTGAAACAACACACAAGCTAACGCGGTATCACAACAACAACCCAATAATCAAGTCAACAATATGAATAATCAAGGGGGACCACCCCTTCAGAACAAATATCCCCCCAAATGGAAGTACAAATCCCTTGGGGAATCAATTGAATCTGTCATGAAGAAATTGGTAAATGAGAATCTCATCAAAATTCTCATTTATGAGAATTATCAAGAGCCCCAAGTGAAACCACCATGGTACAATGAAAACCATCTTTGTGATTTTCATAAAATTAAAGGGCACATGATAGCCAGTTGCATGAGGCTAAAGAATCTGATCCAAGACCTTATCGATGACAAGATCATAAACATTGAACAACCAACCAGAAATCAAGACCTTAAAATATACATGAATCCGATGTCGGATCATAACCAAGGGAACAACCATGGAAAGATAAAGTATGGCAATGTAAACCATGTGTACGATCATGTTGTTGCATCCCTAGATGAATGGGTCATTGTTGTTAACATCAAGAGAGCCAAAGCTGATTATGGAGTTACCATACATGGCAGAAAAGTCACCATTTTAGGACCATCCCAACCACCTAGGGTATCCACCTCCAATCCAAAATCTATTCCCAATGTTTATAATGTCTTTGACCAGCTGAAAAGAACCCCCGCTTAGATCTCCATCATGGAGTTGCTGAAGATCTCGCCCGCACATAGAAAAATCCTAGAGGAAGCATTAGCTTCATCCACCGTCTCTGCGGATCTTGATGCTGACCAATTCCAAGCTATGATCAAACACATCACCACCCCAAATCTCCTAACATTTTTTTATCAGGAATTTCCCACCCAACTCTCTCATAATCGAATGCTTCATCTTGAAGTCCTGGTCCATAAAAATAAAGTCAAAAGGGTCTTGGTGGATGGGGGTGTGGGTCTAAATATCTATTCGCTCAAACTAATAAAGAATCTAGGATTCTCCGAGGATGCCATTGAAAAGGGTAAAGGTATCACAATCAGAGCATATGATGATCAGGAAAGAGTGTCTCAAGGCACTATTCAACTCCCTATTCAAGTAGGACCAGCCATCATGGAAACCGCATGCCAAGTCCTTGACCTTGACTTACCTTATATTATTCTCTTGGGGCGTCTATGGATCCATGGGATGCAAGATGTTGCATCTACTTTCCATCAATGCGTCAAATTCCCATATCAAAATCAAGAGGTCATGGTCCATTGTGATCCCGAGCCCTTTTATTACTGCAAGAACCTAGAAGCAAAATACAATAAAATCCCTCAAGTCCCAAAGAATGATGAAGTCCCTACAACTCCATATGTAGACCCAACTACCTTGGCTTCCACTTCTGAGATAAACACCCGCCATTCTTGATATCTCTGAAATCAAGGTCATTATCCAATACAACGGGTGTGGGGATTACATAATGAAGAAAAGTGATTTTGTAATAGGAGAGTTACCTCAATCTCCTAGGTCTCACAGGAAACCCCAACCAATTGAAACATCATCCCAAACTTTTAAAGTAGACCCATCCAAATTCAGGTGTTGGGGAGACCTAAGCCGAGAAGTGGTAGATGAAAAAGACATATCAAGCTTGTTGTACCAAGATGAAAGGCCTGTGCATGATCTTCCCATGGATGAAAGTAGCAAAGGACTATAGATGATGCTCAGTATGGGCTATAACAAAAACAAGAAACTTGGACAGAATGACAATGGGCTTCTAGTACCTCTCATTCCTGAGAAGTGTATAAGAAATCTTGGTTTCAGATGTACCCCTCTGAAAGTATCTATACTTGGTAAAGGTTCCCTAGTTAGAAAGGTCAAAGCTGCCCCTCAGTCATCAACATCCACTCTTCAGTAACCAATATCCACAAGTCAAGTCATAGATAATTTTACCTTTGACATAACCAACGTATTTAGTAGTGATGATGAAGATCCTGTAACCAACCTACCCATGCTATTCAAAGATTCCTCCCTTCTCATGATTAGCACCTTGTCTTTTGAGACAAACAACCAAACCTGTGAGATAAACTTAGTATATCCCCAACTCATCGATTATGACCAATGAGGACCACCAATGAGGACACATTCGAAAATGATGAGGCACTCTCAAAATTCATGGGATTACGGGATACGGTACCATGTGGAGATCACAAAGCTAGGTTTGACATCATACTGGAAACTCATGCCTATTATGGGAAACGATTGAATCCCTCGATCGCAAAAGTGAAAACTTGAGAATAGTCTCTAGGTCTTTGAGTGAAAACCACATTGTGGCACTCTCTGACCCAAAAAAAAGTAAAAATAAAGGAGACATCCAATGGTGAAAACCTCTATGAGGTGTTGGAGGATGAGGGATTCAATCTTCCTCTAAGTGCCATTCATCAGGAGAAGTCAATAGTCTTAGCAGAGAAGTGCAATCCAATCAACCTAGGAACATAAGAAATGCCACACATAACCTTCTATACAGAATCCCTCTTGACAGAAGCGCAGGAGCTCCTAGCTACATTTCTAAAAGAAAGAAAGATAAACTTTGAATGGACCTATGCTAACATGCCTGGGCTTGATCCAGAAGTTGTAGTTCATCATCTAGTTGTATATCTCAAAGCAAAGCCACTGAGAAAAAAGCTAAGAAAGATGCATCCCCAAATAGAATTGTTGGTCAAAATGGAATTACAAAAGCTCCTAGATGCAGGATTCATACGACCAATTGATTATCTAGAGTGGGTCTCAAATCTTGTACCTATTTCAAAGCCCACTGGGGGCATCCACAACTACACATATTTTAAAGATTTGAACAAAGCATGTCCCAAGGATGATTTCCCTCTCCCAAACATTGACATGAATGTGGATACGATGGCAGGACATTAGATGCTATCATTAATGGACGGATTCTCAGGTTACAACCAGATCATGATAGCTAAGGATGACCAACACAAAATGACTTTCACTTGTCCATGGGGGACATATTGTTGGAATATGATGCCATTTGGGCTAAAGAACGCGGGAGCTAATTATCAAAGGGAAATGACACTAATCTTCCATGATATGATTCACAAAAATGTGGAGGATTATGTGGATGACATATTGGCCAAGTCAAAGAAACGTCAGGATCAATATCAACTCTAAGCTCCATCTTTGACAGGCTAGAAAAGTACAAGGTCCGACTAAATCCAAAAAAGCGTGTCTTTGGGGTACAATTAGGCACGCTCCTAGGGTACATTGTATCCATGAGAGGAATCAAGGTAGGCCCCACCAAAGTTAAAGCAATTCTTGAGATGGAGGCACCAAAAACATTGAAGTATTTGAGAGGCTTACAAGGAAGACTCCAGTCTATCTACCGATTCATAGCGCAACTAGCAGACAAGGCTATCCCATATTCTCATCTACTCCAGAAGGGGGTAGCATACAAATGGGACAAGAAATGTGATCAGGCCTTCAACAAAATCAAGGAGTAATTTCTCACACCACTTGTTCTCATGCTGCCAATTCTAGGCAAACCCTTGATCTTGTATGTATCAGCAACAACAACAACTCTCGACGCTCTCTTAGCACAACACGATGAAAATGGAAAAGAGAGAGCTATTTACTACATCAATAGGACTATGGTGGGACACGAGCTGAATTACACATCCATTGAGAAGGCTTGCTTAGCCGCCATGTTCGTAGCACAAAAATTTAGACATTACATGCTAGCACATCAGATAAAGCTCATTACAAAGATAGACCCTCTCAACTATCTGCTTTCTAAAGCAACACTCATAGGGAAAACAAATAAATGGGTTATGATCCTGACGAAGCACGACATTGAGTATGTGGAACGCAAGGCCATAAAAGGACAAGTAATTGCAGATCAACTAGCAGAAGCACCAATATATTCAGAGAATCCACTTTTATCAGAGTTCCCTGATGAGTCAATCTTTAACTTAAGTGTGGCAGATCACTGGAAAATGTACTTTGATGGATCCTACACACAACACGGGTCAGGAGCTGGGGTCTTCTTTATTACACCACAAGTGGATTACATACCTAAATCATACAAGTTGTCATTTCCTTGCATGAACAACATTGTAGAATATGAGGCTCTTGTCATAGGGTTGAGGATTGAAGTGTAGTGGTAGATCATGGCACTCAAATTCTATGGAGATTCGTAGCTCATAATCAACCAGGTAAACGATGAGTATCAAACGAAGGACGATAAGTTGACTCCATATAAGAAAATGGTGGAAAGCCTCAAAGAGTTCTTCATTGATGTCACATTTGAGCAGATACCTATAGCAAATAACAAGGCAACATATGCTATGGCAACAATTGGATCGCTATTGGATGTCCCACGCAACGTCCCAAAGCAAGAATTCCTTGTAGAGCAGCTTCTCGTACCAGCATTCAAGGTACAAGAGTCTAAATTTGTGTGTGAAATAGTTGGTCCCAATGATCCCTGGTATCATGATATATACACCTACTTGAGAATAGGAGTCCTCCCCACTGATATAACCCCGAACCTTAAAATAGAATTCGTCAAGAAGTCATCCTGTTTTGTCATCCTAGGAGATACCCTATACTGTAGGAGCATTGAAGGAACCCTTTTACGATGCCTAAATGTTGAGGAAGCTTTGACTGCCTCAACGGAGGTACACAATGACATTTGTGGTTCACATTCGAGTGGTATGACCTTGGCTAAGAAACTGTTGAGGATTGGGTACTATCAGCCTACAATGGAGAGGGAAGCTCACGACTATGTCTAAAGGTGTTTGCAGTGTTAGCAGCATGGGGATCTCATCCATGCACCAGCTCAAGAGCTCCACCAATCATTACAGCTTGGCCCTTTTCACAATGGGGGCTCGATCTCGTCGGAAAAATCACCCCCACCTCATCCAATGGACATAATTTCATCATCACCACCACATAGTACTTCATGAAATGGGTGGAAGTTGTTCCCATGACCTATATCACAAGAAAGTAGATATCCAAGTTCATCCTGAACTACCTAATTTTCCACTACGATGTCCCTTAAGCCATTATCTTAGATAATGGGACACCTTTCAAAAAATAGGATGTTCGAGACCTATGCCAAAAGTTCAAAATCCAACATCGCTTTTCCACTCCATCCTACCCCAAAGGAAATGACCAAGCAAAAGCTACCAATAAGACAATCCTAAAAATCCTCAAGAAGACAGTCAATGACGTTGGTCGTGACTGGCACTTGTAGCTGAATCCCACCTTATGGGCTTACCAAACAAGTATTTGCACACCACAGGTGCCACCCCATTCTCCCTGGTCTATGGATCGAAAGCCATAATCCCTAGTGAGATCAAGCTCCCATCCCTAAGAATATCATTGCAAAATCTCATCACAGATGAAGAATATTGGGTATCACAGTTAAACGAGTTGGAACTATTGGATGAGCGACACATGGATGCCTTAAACCATTTGCAAGTCTACCAAAACCGTCTCAAGAGAAGCTACAACAAAAATATCAGGAGTCATACCTTTCAAGTCAGAGAGCTCGTGTGGAAGGAGAATCAAAAGAATGTACCAAATCCAGATAGCAAGGGAAAGTTTGAACCCAATTGGTTGGGACCCTTCATCATCACATCAAGCTATAAGTTAGGGGCATATTAGCTATCAATGCCTGAAGGGGAACCTCTGTAGGAGCCCATGAATAGCTCCCATCTCAAAAAAAATTATGCCTAATCTTACAAGGTGTAAATCCAAAAATAGAAAAAAAAATAAAAAATCCAAAAAAAAAAGAAAAAAGGATTAAAAACAGTAAAGAAAAAAATCGTCCTCTAGTGAAAACCACTTTGGTGATGCTTTGGGCAAGTACCTTGGTGAAAACCTGGAAATCAGGCGCCTTGTGTAAATAGGCACTTTCCATCCACCAGGATCTCTGAGGCTTGTTTTTCATCATCCATCCATCACACTTCCATCATCTATTTATCTTCGTCGACCACCCATCCGCGTCTGCATCATACCTTGGTCTTGTGTTCGTATCATGATCCCTCCTAGTACTACTCGGCCCATTCTTAAGGTCATATTGTCCTCCATGTATTAGAGTAGTCTATTGCATCACGTTGGGGGCATGATCTTGCATCGGATCGGATTCGTGTATATTCTTGAAGTCTTCCTTAAAATCAAAAAATACAAAAACATCAAAACATCCAAAAAATCCAAAAACATTCAAAACATATCAAAATCTAAAAAATAGGTCAAAAGGTCAGAAAATTCAAAAACATAGTCATCTTATCAAACTATAGGTCTTTGAGCTCTAAACATAGGCAAGGTTGATCTTTGATCATCGCCTAAGACACTTAAGTCAGTCCTTTAGGAGTCTGTCACAATAAACTGGCAATTCATTTGTTCATATCTCATCAATAAATGAGTCTGTGTTAGTCAAACTACATGGTCTCTGTGTGTATAACATAGGCAAGGCTAATCTTTGATCAGCCCCCGAGGCCCCTAGGATAGGTCCTTAGGTTAGTCTCTTGGTCAAAATCCCAAAAAACACCAAAACATTGGAAATTTTGAAAATCAAAACATTTGCAAAAATATCTTGAAAATACAAAAAAATAGCCTCAAAACATTTGGAAAACGTCAAAAAATCCAAATATTTGAAAACTCCATCCATCCCCACCTCGCTTTCACCCGCAATAAACATCCACTCATAATAAATCATCGTCACCCTCAACCTTTGGTAAGATAATCGAAAACAAGTCTAGCAGTTTAAAAGTGAAAACTCAAAGCGTCAGGGTTTCAAGTCTAGGTCAATAAGTAAACAAGTTAGTCAAATATTGGTATTAATAGCCTATCATTCAGTAAATCTCAAATCATCTGATAACATCATGTCCTAGGATACATCCTTCCTACAATGGACATCAACATTAGGCATCACCGTAGTTTAGTATTGGCTAGCGGTATGAAGAACATTAGCTTGTTTGTTTACTTGATCTTTGTCTTTTGATTTATCTTATTGCACTCATTCCAATGACCTCTCGATGATGTCCAAACAAAGGGATTTAGAGAGAAAGGAATGGAGCAACAATCATTATCTTTTTATCTGATGTGCTTGTTGGATATTCTTGTAATATAACCTTGGTTATGCATGCTTTGTTTGGTTTGTAGGGAGGGTGTTTTAGGTGTCTTTTTTACCACATAGGAAGGCTTTCCTTTCTATGTTTTGGTCTGAGATGTTTGGAATATCTAAACTACATTCTGAATGAGGTTTTGTATGCCAGGTGTGAACAAGAGTACTCCTATCTAATTGTCGAGCCAAAGTCCATCACACTAGGTGCAACACCATCCTGGTTCTTTATACCTTGATGCATCGTACCTATGTGTGTTATCAAACATAAGGTAAATAGCCCTTTTAAAACCCCAATTCCTGATAAGAAAATCATCATCATCATTATCATCATCTCTAATAAAGTCTCATAGATTATGGGCTTGTTGGATCCTCTTGTCTTCATCTCATTTCTTCTTTCTTCTCTTCGCACTAACATGGTGCCATGGCAATTAAATAAAAACATCACTAATGCATCCATCCAGCATCCACAAACCATTAGCATATTACATATCATATCATATCATAAATAGGAACACTGATCATCTCACATGCATTGCATTTCATAATATAGATTGGTTATTCTAAGCATCTCATAAACCATACATGTGCATCCATTGCATAATCATAAAAGCATCATCATATGCATAAGCATCATATCATCCATATATGCATAATCGTGTAAACATCACATTCTTGCATCATGCATACATATACATTGCATCATCATATCATCCATTGCATAATCATAAAAGCATCATCATACCATCCATATATGCATCCATACATACATCATCATATCATACATGAAAAAGATACTGAAAAAGAAAAGGAACATGTCATAAAATCTCATGATCATAACATATATCATCATCCATTAGGGGCATAATATAGATCTGTTAGTCTAAGCATTTGCATATCATAACATTTACATCCATACATCATCATAAAAAGTGCATATAAAAGATACTGAAAAAATAAATGTATCCATCCATTGCATAATATAAAATCATACATACATTGCATCACATGATATAGAGTCACATCGCATATAGAACATCACATATACATCCATCCATCATGCATAAATAAAATAGGACACATCATATAACAAATCGATCATATCATATATATCAATAATGTAACTGTCATGGTACAAAATCAAGATCAAATGTCATGTGTATCAATCAAATGTATACAATGCCCATGGGGCTATAAAAAAGGAGCCCGTGGATCTCAAAAAGAATCAGGTATCGCTGATAAAAAAATGTGTGAGCTAGCCCTGGTGGCTGCTCCCCTCACCCACCTGCCTCTCAGCTTTGTCGTTTGTCTGTCTATACCCTGTCTGCTAAGAAAACTCTGCCACCCGAGTCGTTGGAGGCACTTCCTGCCAATAGTGAAACCAATAATACTCTACCTCTCTCATAGCCTCGCGGTACATCTCCACGGGGACCATCCTTCCCTGTGCTACAACTATCATACTCTCTAGCTACTATTGTTTGCCCACCTCATGTGTCAGCTGCAACTCTATCACCTGACGTTGCTGCCTCTCATGATCCCCCTCTACCATGAGGGCTTGGACCTGCTGCCTAGCCTGGTCCCTCTCTGTTGTCAATGTCTACACCTGGGCCTGGAGCTGTTGTATCAGAACATCTCTCTGATCAAGTTGAGGTGGAAAAGGTGGTCGCAGTAGCTGATCTCTTTGTGGGAACTGTTGGTCCCTCATAGGTGGCTGCTAGTCCTTGGGTGCATCTCTCTGCTAATTCCCACCTCCCTGATCTAGCTGGTGTGGAGGTGGTCTGCCTCCTCCGTCTCTGTCTCCTCCTCCTCATCCTCGCCCCCACCCTGATGTCTGGCCTCAAGGTCTCTGTCGTGGAAGAACTATCCCTGGAATGGTCAATCAGACTGAAGGCTTGAACTAGTTGTCATAAGCATGTGTAGTGCCTAGGTCTGCCTACCCCTAATTATAGTGCCCATGGCCTAGCTACCAGTTGTCTAAATGAATCCATTGCATTAGAGGTGGGGATCGTCTGACCCCATGTCATCTCTCTAGTAGTCTGAGCAAAAATGGCCACATACTAATCATCTGGCCTATCCTGGACATCTTTGAACTGTCTAGCTACTCGATCAGGAAAGTAACGCTCAATCATCGGGTGCTCACGTCCCTGCATGAGTCGATCCTGCCTTGCATAGAACAACTGTTGTACATTGTCATACCATGCAAGCATCTACAGCCAAGGCCTCCAAGTAAATGTGGTCATCTCATCAATAACCCTCTGCCAATGAGGAATGCTAGGTTGTCCCGTATGAGTAAATGTGAGACCACCCCTGTACCACCAAACTGTTGGGTCGTCGGGTTCGACGTCGACCACTGTGACTCTCGATCGAAGCACAACTATGTGCTCCCATGCCCAAATATGTAGAAGTGCGACCCCTACGCCAATGGATCTGTTGTCGCAGTACGCGAACTCATGCAAATCATGATAAAGTGAGGCCAACATCACTAGTCCCTAAGCAAAGCAACACCTCCTGAAGAGCATCCGCTCCCAAGCTAGACCCCATCCCGGACTAAAATACCTGCCCTGCCGATCTGGAGCTACAAGTCCTAAAATAATAGTTGCAACAATCAGTCAAAATGTCAACACTCGACATCTATAGTACTCAAGGTCAATCTGGCCCTTGGTGAATACAATCTCATTTGTCCCCATAATCTCGTAACACGCATCCATGTCGGTGTCCATGTCATATATCACCCTCTTGTTATGGATGGGCAATCACAAAATCCGCTAGACGTCCTCCAATGTGACAGTCACCTCGTCGATGGGTAGGTCAAAGGATGACGTCTCGCTATGTCATCTCTCTTCTAGCGCGGTCATCATCGCCAAGTGAGCCTTGATGGTAGGCGCATAAGCAACGTACCATAGACTGATTGCGCCAAGGTGATCCTGCAACAACTCATGTAGTTTGGACAATCTACCAAGCACTGAGGATCGATGCTTGCATAAATGAACAAGCTCTCTGTCCCCTACACCCATAAGGCCACAACATTAGGTTTCGTAAAAAGACTAGATCCTGTTTGAAGTTTTCACAACTAAAACAACAAAGGCATCGCTATCAGCAAATGTGTTCTTGTTTGGAAACTCCAAACTACACCGCTGCAACCCACTAAACTGCAAACTAAGCCACAACGTCACTATTTGACCTCAGGCCTATTTGACCTAAAAACCCTAAACACCTAACTCCAGCGCAGTGGTGCCATTTTCATATGCGTCAACCTTTAGAGTTTGAGCCCTAAATCCTAAACTGCGATGCGGCATCGCAAGTCGCAATAGTGGCACGGTTTGAGGCCTACGGTCGCCGATTTAACCCTTTTAGTGTCGCTAAAGAATGACGTTGGACAAACTTTGACTTTCCAAGTGTAATAAATGCACACAAAAATTGAAATTACAAGTTGGGTTAGGGTCACATACCGGTGGTCCTGCGCCTAGAAGCCTTTGGTAGACTCCCACTCACTCGAAAATGTGTCGGGGAAGCACTCGTTGCGCCATCTTACAGCAAGGTCAGAGCTCAAAACGATGAAAATTCTAAAGGTTGAGTGTGCAAATAAATTGAAAGCGACCCCTCAAGGGCTACTTAAGCATGAAAATTAGGGTTTTTTCACCCGTTTTGGCCATCAAACTAGGGTTTTGCACCCCCAACCCCATTTTACCCAACCGAAGCTCATTTCAGGTCTTGTTCTCGCGTTTTAGCACGTTTTCGACATCCTAGAGCCTTTTTGGACCATTTGGGAAGCTTGTCCTCTTTTTTTGAGAAATCACCCAAAAATCCAAATTTTCGTTCGATCTCTCAAGGGAGCAGTATACTAGTGTAATTATTCCATTGGGGTAGCAATGAGGCATCTAAAAAATAAAAAAACTTTTGAAATTTTGATCTTGGCAAAGTTATTCTTTGAACCAACGCAACTGGTACATTGCTTCAAAGAGGGGAAAAATGTACACACATAAATTATACTAATTGATCATGTGTACCTGATCCTGATTTACTAACACCAGTTCATCCTGAATCACTCCATTACTAACCATTTAATCAAATAATCTTTATTTGATTAAATTCATCATAATTCATCTGTTAATTAAATAAATCCATTTTATTTGATTAAATCATTATCTTCTATTAATTAAATAAATCATTTTGTTTAATTAATCCTAATGTTCCTCTTTTAATTAAATAATTCATTTTATTTAATTAAGTTCTAAAGTCATCTCCTTTAAATTAAATAAACAAACCTTTATTTGATTTAATTCTAACATCATCCCTCTTTAATTAAATAAATCAAACTTTATTTAATTAAATCTAATATTCATTTTCCTCTCATTTTGATTTAAATAAATCTAAAAATCTAAGTCAAAGTGTCAAATAAACTAATCCTCATCTAAGTTAATCAAATCATGATTAATCCTAACTCTAATCCATCAAATCCTCTAGATTTTGCAACTTGTGCAAGTAAATCAATTTAATTGATTTATAAAATCATCTATTACGAGAGGATGACAATCGTGATTAGCTGGAAACCTTCCTTAGGAGGTCTTGGGTTTAGAGATTACTCGAGCCAGGTGTGAGGATGGAGAAACGTGAGAAGCGTCGTTGGAAGCGAGGTTAACGGTGAAGCCGAAAGAGATGGTGGCGGTGGGTGAGGAGGTGGTGAGAAGTCTGGTGAGATGCGGGGGCATGTGGGAGTGGCGGTAGTAGAGTGGTGGCAATGAGCCGAGGGGAACAAGGAGGGTCTTCGAGGAGACAAAGGGATGGAAGGTGGAGGATGTTCGAAGCAGTCCGGCAAATCGAAAATCCGCGCGTCGGCAAATCAAATCAAGCTCATTTTAAAACATCATCACTGCGCAGATCAAGACCAAGCGATCGGCTCCAGGCGTTTAACCGCTCAAATCGGCAAATCGACAAAACACGACAAATCATTTAAAAATCTCCCGAGGAGGAAAGGACTGCATGAGACAAAAATCATGGATGTAATTGGGGATGGGGTCCCCCATTGTGACCCCACTGGTTCATAGCTCCAGTCAAAAGCGTTCACCGATCAAAAAAAAAAAAATCATCTATTTTCATTAAAAAAGGCATCAAGTTGGAATATTCTTCAAATTTGAATTCTCCCTCCCAAAGGTCTTATCCTCCAACTTGGCATTTATGACTCTTACAAGTCCTTTTTCTTGAGCCAAGTGGCAATAACTCCTCTTCCACATCTTCCTCCACAAGCTAACTTTCAAATTTCAAATCTCCACCTAATAGCATTTATTTGCACATTCATCAAAATGTGCTCCACCTCTCTCCACTAGCATGATGACAAGTGGCATTTTGTTATTGGTTGATCTTTAGTCCCACATTCATCATTTTTGTTCATTCTTCCATCCTTCATTCCTATAAATGGAGGACTCTTTTACTAATTTTGGATACACAACTTATGCAAAGTCAATATCTACACTTTTTATGTAGGTTCATCCATTGATCATCAAGGTTTTCATAATTCTCATTCACCATAGTTAGGATTATTGCAAATTTCATCAAGGAGCACCATTGGTCATCACCAAAGCTTGCAAGGAATTGGGAAAGGGCTATTTTCCACATCAAAATAGCACCAATTCCCCCATGGGATTGAGAGTTTGAGCATTTAAATAGGATTTAGATTGCTTTCACTTGTTTTCTTTACTTTATTCTTGTTCATCATGCTTCAAATGAATCTTATGGGGAATGATGGTTTTGATTTGTGTAATTGACTAATATTGTGTTTGTTGTTCATGTTTATGTAGGTCTAGATCCACCATTCACACTCACCAATGGTAAGGCATCTTAGCATGAAAATTTGTTACATTGGACAAAAAGAGGTTAGGATTAGATCTGTAAAAGGATTTTGCACCAGCTTCATCATATTTTTAAAATTAATTATTTTTTTGTCATTTGGCAGGCTAAAGGGCATTAGAAGTTTAAAATGGGCCAAGTCAAAACTTGGACAACAATTGGCTCTATCTGGGGACGAGGACTATAAAGGACGAAGCAAGGAATCCAAAATCTCAAGCATGGACCAATATTTAAATTCCATTGGGCTACAAAGTCAAAGAGCATGGAGGAGAAGGAGCAAGAGCAGGACAAAAACCGAACAAAGCGGGAAAGGAAACTAAGCTACCAACACAACAAAAACTCCTCCTATGTACATGGTAGGAAGGACCTACCTCAAATGGCCTCCAAGTTGGTCATACAAATCCATTAACAGGCTAGGAGAAGTAGTTGCTTGTGTGAAACAACGCTAGGTGACTGAAAATTGTGTGCACAACCCACTGCCAAATTGTGACTACTGCCATCAAAAAGATAAAAAACAAGCATCTTGTGAAAATTCTCTGAATAAAATTTGATACTCAATAAGCCACTCTTTATTGTATGCCTCTGCAACTAAATGATTCACATTGTCACTGCCTTGAAGAGGATCACCAAAATCTGCGTGTACCACATTAGATTTAATATTGCTTTGTAATTGATTTTCTGAACAAAAAGAAACCAACCCTCAAATTGGACACCCCACATACAAATCATGAGATAAAGAAACTTCTTGGTCACTACATGTGGAAGTAACTACATTGTTTAAAATTTTTGGACCCCAATTTGTAGTATGTGCATCATCGAACTTATTAGATTCGACTATTGATTCATCTATCTCAATATCTTCTTCACTTTTATCCATCCCATGTATTGACTCAAATTATAGATCTGAAAAATTTGAATCTTGTAATATTCTCTTCAAGATGAAAGATTCATAAATGGTATGGTTAATTACCCCATTTTTTGTTGCCTTTCCTTCAAGAATTTCATCAACAAACTTAGATGCTTCATAATCAGGTTTCAAACGAGAAGAAAAGGTGTTTGGATATTCAATTACCTCTTGGAGCTGATTTTTATTTTCACCTTCAGCTACACAATGCATATTAACATCTTCAAAAGTGAATGCCTCTTTTTCCAATAACTTGTTGGCATCTTCTTTTTTCTGAAAATTGACCTTCCATGTTCACATTAACCAAATCATTTGATAAGTTTATATCAATAATTTCAGATCTGAAAGTTTCAATTTATGGAGCATAAGGAGGCATCAACAACTGTTCACCTTTGTTTAATTTTGGAATATCAATGACAACAGATGAATCTTCAGTATTTTTCGCAGCCAGAGTAGAAGATGTCATACCTATCGATTGTTTACAAGGAGAGTAATCTTCCTCATCACTAGAGGAATCATAATCATCTTCGTCTATCTCACAGTTAAGATTATAAATTTCAGCATCAAAAGATTTAGTCTTTACATCACTTCACTTTTCTGAAAATGACTTTGATAAAAAATTGTGAGATTGGAACATTCAGTTGTAGGACGAAAGAGACTTGATGAGTTCATTTTTT
>VDFB02352527.1:0-58306 GCA_007258455.2 Sequoia sempervirens
GTGATGTAAATTAGTCATTGAATATTTGATTCTTTAAATTTACACTTTATTTATTTGAATGTTAAACCATGAAGACGATTTTTAGCTTAAGCAATGCTTACATCTTATGTAGTATACATGATAATTTGCTTCTGCATGACTCACATTTTTGTGAAGTCTGAATCAGTTTTTTTGTTTGTGAAACTATTTTTAGTTCCTTGGTATATCAAAATGACAAAATATGACTTACCCCTATATTTCTAGCTTATGGTCTATACATGGCCATATTATGCAAAATAAGGAGATCTATGGGATACACAGTGTTGGTCTTGGTCTAGAAGTACTAATATATTAGCATGATAGATTGGGATGCTGAGGAAATTGGTGGCGATATTGAAGAGTAAATATGTAACGAGGAAACATCAAACCAGTAAGTTCATAGTTACAGAGATCTTGGATAGTCAAAACCTTTAGGTTCGAACCATACCTTCCATTCTATGTAATTATTTATGCATAAATGTTCACTTGAAACATTGTCTTCTGTTTTGCTCAACGATATCTCTGAACTTGTCATTATATTTGTGATGTATGATTCGATTCACTACTGCTAAGATATTTAAATTATATTTATAAGTCTTGGTATAATTTGTTTAATAAGATACCTTGAATGATGTGAATGAGTGATTTGAAGTTTGATTCTCTTAATTTACACTTTATTTATTCCAAAGTTGAATTTTTAGACCTTTTTTAGCTTAAGCAATGTTTATAAGTTATATCTGATGATGTAATTTTACATAGACATGAAAGTTTTCTGCAGGGCTCACATGTCTTTGCTAAATCTTAGTTTTTTGTTGTGAAACTTTTTGTAGTTCCTTGGTACCATTCAAAAAATTGCTTTTGCTTATGGCTCTGGCTTATTATTGTTTCAAACAGGTATTGTGGTTACAAATGATGGCAATTCTATTTTGCGAGAGTTGGATGTGGCACATCCAGCTGCAAAGGTCTATTAGTGTATTATTATCTTATAGTCACATGTTTTATTGTTATATTCTTTCTTGGATGCTGGAAATCAGTAGAATTTAATGTTTTATTTTTCCTGTAAACTTTAGAACATTTAGCTAACATACCAATAATTTGTTATTTGTTGGTCAGTCTATGATCGAGCTAAGTCGCACTCAAGATGAGGAAGTAGGTGATGGAACCACCTCTGTTATAGTCTTAGGTAGGTTATATTTTTGTTTGGCAGCACAGACTATACTATATCTTATTGTTCATGCCTTTGTCCTTTAGATATATGGTTTTTGTTTTAAGTTATGCTGTTTTGTGATATATAGAAGTTAAAACTATATGGATATGATTTGGTGAATTTAACATGAATACAAACTGCCATTAGATAAGAACTAAGGAGTTTCAAACCATTGGCAGAATAATTGGTGTTCAAACAAGTTTCTTGCCGATTTTGCATCTTGACAAGTTTCATTAAGCAGAAATAAGACATTAAAATGGGTGACACAAGGCACCCTTGAATTGTAGAGTTAATCACTGATTGGATATCTGTGAGCCTGGTGCATTGGGCCTTAAACCACCCAAATAACTTTTTAAACAATTTTTCTCAATTTTCCTCCTCCTCCTCCTTCCCGCCTCCTGCCCCCCCTCCCTCTCTCTCTCTCTCTCTAACACTTTTATGAATATAAAAGTGTCTCTTCTTTCTCACAGCATTCAAGTTTTGAGTGCACCATTCAATATTGCTTTACTTACATATTTCTTGTTATATGCATGTTTATGGTAGACGAAATTGATTAGTTTAAAGTGTATCTGAAGTTGATTTGATATGGATTGCATAAAAGTGTCTCTTCTTTCTCACAGCATTCAAGTTTTAAGTGCACCATTCAATATTGGTTTACTTACATATTTCTTGTTATATGCATGTGTATGGTAGACGAAATTGATTAGTTTAAAGTGTATCTGAAGTTGATTTGATATGGAATGCATATTAATGGGTTTTCCCCTTAAAATTTACTTTTTAAAATTTGATTGAGTTTTTTCACCAAATTGGGATTTGAGTTAAAAATTTCCTTGTTTTGTTCAGTCTAAACCTTAACACTATGAATTAATCACTCTTTGTGGACATCCACTAGGGATTTACAGGAAGGGACAGAAAGAAACTCATTCTCATGGTTCCTGGTTTTGGACTTGTCTTAAATGCTTTTCGTCAACTCATGTTTGATGACAAATTAAATTTTTTTATCTCTTAAAAAGTAAGACTTCCTTATGTCAGTTACAGCTACTTTGTATAATATTGAAACTATGCAACAATTTGATATATTTATCAAGTAGTATGGTTGCTGACTGCTTGGAGGCTTTTTTTTCAATCTTTTTTATTATTGAGGTTCAATTTAAGAGGCCCCTTCCGAACAACATTTCAGAATGAGAAAGCTAAAATACTGAGTGAAATCATCCTATATTTAACCTATCCAGGCACAGTGGTAGTTTGCTAAATCCCTATGCCATACCTTTTTTCCTATGCAACCTCAGAACCAAATGCCCAAAAGAATGTTTCCTTGCAGTAGCCTTCCTTTTCTAACTTCTGTCCAACTTGTATTTTGAAAATTTCCTCTTTTTCCTCATACTCTGAAGAAGCAGGTGAAGCAGAAATATATTGATTTACTAATTCTAGTAAAGAGTCAGGGATATTAGCTCCTATCCTCCATTCCTCAGCCTGAGATAAATCAGAAGGTCAATCAGCATTGAAGAACCTAAAGGGGGAATGACTAGGCCGCTTTGGTCTCATTAATTTGTGAGAATCCTGCATTGGTTTTGAAAAATCTGTTCTTCCTAAGCAAGAGAAGTTTTGACAAATTTTGAGTATCTCGGAGGTGAATGAGTCAGTGTACCTTTACCTTTGTGACCCAATTGTTTTTTGCATGTACCAAGTTCTTGACTCTGCTGAGAGCCATTAGACAAGGAGTCCTCCAAAACCATAAGGGAAATTGGAGCCAAGCGTTTTGCTAATAAGTGAGAGAAGTGGGCACCTTTCCGCCATGTTCCCTTTTTCGAGATTTTGAGTTTTTCTGCCTTACATTTGGTTGCTATATAGCCTACCGGAAAGCACCTTTGGCATCTAAATGATTTTTTTTTTCATAGTCTAATACTGCTTCCAAATCCTATATTCTGCCTTGAGCCATATCTCATTAGGTAATCCTTTTCAGATATCTAATTCCATCTGGATTCTTGCTGATGCTGAGTGGATCAAACTATCTGTTTGTGGATCAATGGCCAAAAATCTACCTAACATATTACCCATACCTTGCAAACATGCATCCACCCAGAATTTATAAGAGGGAGATATGGAAGCTTAACCCATATAGGCATAATTGAAATGGATTTTGTCATTGGATTAAAAGCAGGGAACCATGGCTTGACCAATAATGCATTGTTATCCTAGAACCATGTCATGTACCTTTCTCTCTAGCCGACCCTAATCCTCAACTCTATTAATTAAAAGTGTTTTTTAACACTATGTATATTAATTAATAAATATTTAAATATGATTAATATAAATGAATTTTTTAAATTTCAAAACTTGGCACCAAAGGTGGACCCATGGGTCTTAATTTGTAAAGGTATATCTACAAGTTTTTTCTTTTCATGGAGGGAATGAGAAAATTCTAAATTTACTTCTATTTGGTATTTTGAGTGACTTAGTCAAGGATGAAAACCCCTTGAGCCGAATTCTGTGAGGTGAGGACAGAAAGCCTCCACTCATTAACATTCACAAAATCCAACCTTTATTACTGGGTTGAACTAATTCTAAGCTTCATTTTCATCGCAGAAATACATATCCCGAACACAGACAAGGTTGAAGGTGGTTCGTTCAATCTAGGGTTATGGTGTTTGACAGTCTGTTGAAGGTTTTGGAATCAACTAAGCATTTAAAGCATCAACGATCCCTTACAGTTAACACTTGCTAAAGCATGACCCAACAGATCCGAGTTTATTAATCTAGTCAGTTACACCACTCAGGTCTGATCTCTGTGTGTGATTGGGGGAGGCTGTTGCAGCAATAATCCATCCACTGAGGGAAGTGAATTGTTCAGAGTAGGAGTTGTGGCTGGCTACAACTTGTGCGAAGGAGGAAATAAACTTGTCACACCATGCTCTTCCCATTCCTGCCATCTTGAAGAGGCCTAGAACTGTTGATTTCAACCCAGAAATGCTTAGATCATTGCTGGATTGATATATCTATGATATCTGAGTGTGTCATCCATATTGATTGTTGCCTGGAGCTTTCAGTCCAGGGACTTGTGCTGCATTGGAGATTCAAACTGTAAGATTGCCATATGAATTGTTCAATTTTGTATATCATCAATTAATTGATGGATTGTCATAAATCAATGAAATAAATTTACTGGGTCATTCTGAGTTGATGGTTGATATGTGCCAAATTGTAGAATTTTTTTTATTTTTAAGGTCTTAACCAGTGATATATAGACCTGGGACAGTTAGTAGTAGTATTTGATCTTTTTAATTAATCTATATGCAGAAAACAAAGATATATGGAAGACATCTCATTGGTAATAAAACCTCAGTCCTGCTAGCCTGCAGATAATTTTTTTGAATTTGTGCAGTTAAGCCAAAGGGATCTAAGGGCTTTAGAAAGAGAGAAAAAGAGATTGGAGACTGCACAAACAGAGATCAATGTTGGAATAGGGTGGCAATGGTAAGAAAAAGATAGTAGATCAAGGAGACAAGTTTGATGTTTTCAACCAGAAGCAGGAGCAAACAAATCAACTGCTCATCTAGACGATGCAGCAAATGAATGCCACTCTAAATATCACTAGACCTACATAGAATCTCATAGGTGAAGGGAGTAACTCAAATGGCCCAACAATCACAATAGGGTTTCAGCTAGGTCAGCAGCTAGAATATTTCAATCCATCTTTTTACCCAGCGAAGAGGCTCACTTGAAGTAGAAGAGTAGAATCTAGCAACATAAGACAACAATGCTTGTATGGATGAGTACATGGGCCTTGATCCGGACATCAGAAATCAAATTACATTTGCAAATTATTGCAACTTCAGATATAGGAGTGGATCAAGAGTGGATAGAAGACCTACACAACAGCCCCATAGAGATTTGTAGTAGAAGTTGAGCGGGTTGACCCTTCCCCCTTTTGAAGGATCAGGGAAAAGTATTGTATGAGATTGGGTCTAAGAGTGGGATACCTATCTTTCACTCAGCCTTATGTTGGAAGAGGAAGCCATCAAATTTGCAATTCTTCATTTGAGGGTATAGCCCACAAGTGGTGGCATCATGGGATGATCACCCAAGGACATAATCACATTGTCACCTATGCTGATTTTACATAGAGACTTATGGATATATTTAATAGGAAAGACCTCGAGATACATTTTAGGGAGTTGGCCTAGTTGAGACAACATGGCAAAGTGGATGATTGTGTAGTAGAATTCCAATGCGTATCAGTTATGGTTATAGATGTGAAAAAAAGGAGGCTCATTGTCCTATTTGTAGAGGGACTAGCCAAGCCACTCAAGGGTTTGGTCAAAGCTTTTGACCCAATATCTCTAGAAGATGCCATTAAGAGAGCACTAAATGTGGAGGATTTAGTGTCTAAGAACAAGTTCTACTCTAAGGTTGCACCATTAAGTCAGCATAAGAAACCTTTTCATAAGGTTTTCCATCAACCTAAGACACTATTGCCTAAGCCAAGCAAGATGGAAGAATTCAAAAATGAGCTTCGAAAGAACAAAATGTGTTTTTCTTGTAGAGAGCCTTGGGAGCCAGGTCATAGATGTTTGGGAAAGGGACAAGTACACTACATAAAGGTGATGTCCAAAGAGGATTCAGAGGTAGAACCATTGAGCCAGAGTTTGTAGTTGATGAGATGGTACATGAGGGCAAGGGAGGAGAAGAGTCATTGCGAGACACACTTGCTACACTTTTAGGAACACCTAGGTGTCATTCTTTTTGAGAAAGGAGTTTATAGGGATAAAAAGTGATAGTATTGATTAATAGTGGGGCTACCCACAACTTGATTGATTTGGGTTTGGTGATTAGGATGGGATTGAGGATAAATGATTTTGAGGGATTCGATGTTATAGTGGCTGATGGGTTTCGTATTTCGTGCAACAAAGGGATTCAACATCTTGATAGGACCTTAGGGAGACAAAGTGCGAGATGCTTTTTATGTGGTTGGCATCGGTGGGAAAGATTTGGTTTTGGGTGTGCAATGTTTGCATTTACTTGGCGAGTTTACTCAAAACTATCATACTATAGAGTTGAGGTTCAAATCCCAAGGAAAGGAGGTGGTTCTTCGAAGATTATCCAATGGTGCTCTTAGGATTGTTTCAGCCAAAAGGATGGAGAGGGCTTTTTGTAGAGACCAAGTGGCTTGGGCAACAGAGTGTTTGTTTACAAACATAGGTTCATCCAAGGATGGCAGATCTTATCATGTTGACATTGACTCCATTTTGGATAAGCATAGCAATGCGTTCAAAGATATTCCTTCAAGGTTGCTATCAGATAGAGGTTTTCTACATTTGATTGATAATCAAGAATCACTACCCCCTAAGACAATCAAGAATTGCTACCTCATTCCCAGGATCGATGAGTTGATAGATGAGCTTCACGGTGCAATGTATTTCTTTAAGATTGATCTATGATTAGAGTATCATTAAATAAGGGTAAGAGATGAGGATGTGCATAAAATAGTTTTTAGGTGTCACTCTAGGCATTATGAGTTCTTGATCATGCCAATTGGGCTGACTAATGCACTTGCCACAGTTCAGCCTTGCATGAATAAAGTATTTATTAAGTAGTCGAGGAAATTTGTACTAGTCTTCTTTGATGACATCTTGATTTATAGTAAGACATGGGAGGATCATTTGAGGCACATAGATGAGGTGCTTGGTATCCTAGAGCAACAATGATTCGTTTTCAAGGCATCAAAATGTGAGTTTGGGTTGACAAAGATAATATATCTAGGGCTTAAAATTAGTGCCCAATGAGAAAATTAAGGCGATCATGGATTGGCCTCCACCTAAGAATATAACACACTTGAGAGGGTTTTTTGATCTTTGCAACTATTACATGAGGTTTGTCAAAGGCTTTTCACAACTAGCTGCCCCATCGACAGATTTGACAAAGAAGGGAGCCTTCACTTGGAGTGATTTAGCATAGAGAGCTTTTGATAAGCTCAAGGAGGTAATGAGTTCATGTCTTGTTTTGGCTATTTTGGATTTTTCACTTCCTTTTGTTTTATAGTATGATGCTTCAAGTGAGGGGATTGGAGCGGGTTTGATGCAAGACAAACATCCCATAGCATTTGAGAGTAGGAAGCTTAAGGAGTTGGAGATAATTTTTTCTATCTATGACAAGGAGATGCTAGCCATCATGCATGCATTAGTCAAGTTCAAACATTACCTAGTTTGTGGTGAAGACAAATCATAATATTTTGAAGTTCTTTCTCAACTAGAAGGATTTGAGTGATATACAACAAAAGTGGGTAAGCAAGTTACAAGCCTATGACTTTGACATTGAGTGCATTAAAGGGGAAAATAATGTCCTGACTAGTGTGTCATCTAGGAAGCCTTATTTGTGTATCATGATTAATATATCTGTTGATTGGAGGGATTCTATATGATGTGAGTATGCTAGGAACACATTTGATAGTGATATTTTTGATGGCAAGTTACAAGATGATAGGTACAAGGTGGTTGATGTGCTCATCCTCTACAAAGAACAGGTGTATCTAGTTCTAGAACTGAAGATGAAGGAGAAAATCTTGAGTGCATGTCATGATACTCCGTTAGCAGGTCACTAGGGGTACTACAAGACATACAAGTAAGTAAGAGAGCATTTTTCATGGAAGGGACTCAAGGATGATGTTTTAAGGTGTGTTAGGGAGTGTTTGACTTGTCAACAAAACAAAGTAGAACATGCATTTCCAACTGGTTTGTTGCAGCCCTTACCCATTCTAAATCAGAAATGGGAGAGCATCTCTATGGTTTTTATCACAGGTCTTTTGAAAGTGCAGGGAAAGTATTATGTCTTTGGGGTAGTTCATAGACTCGCTAAGTATGCTAATTTTTATGCTATATCTTCAAAATATAAGGCTCCATAGGTTGTTGATTTGTTTTTTGAAGAGGTGTTTAGACTACATGCGCTACCAAGGAATATTGTGAGTGATAGGGACACCAGGTTCATTAGCTTGTTTTGGTAAGAACTTTTACAATTGAAAGATACAAAGTTGACAAATGGGGATTGTGAACATGTTGATAGAAGGGTATTTGAGGAAATATGTTACAAGACAACAAACAACATGGATTAAGTGGCTTTACCTTAGGGAGTTTTGCTACAACTCCACTCATCATATGTCTATAGGTATCACTCCCTTCAAGTAACTATCTGGTTATAATGCATTTTTCATTTGTGGATTTGATCCTTTCGGATAATAGAGCTCCTAGAGCTAGAGATTTGCTACAGCAAAGTCTAGATATTTTGAATGCACTCAGGGAAAACCTACAACAAGCCCTAAATCGGTAAAAGATGTATCTTGATTGCTATTGTTTTGAAAGAACCCTTGAGGTAGGGGACATGGTTTTTTTGATGTTACAACACTATAGGCAATCTTCCTCAAGGGGAGTGGTGTGGAAAATCTTAAGCCACGATTTTATGGGCCTTATAAGATCATATGGAGGATAGGTGAGGTTGCATATGAGTTGGAACTGCTGGACAATACCAAAGTTCATAATATATGTCGTGTGTCATGCCTTAAAAGGGCTCTTGTACAACAGGTCACATTGTCTTTAGAGATGCCACCACTTGGTCATGAAAGAAAATTGATCTTGTAGCTCAAGGCTATCATTGACATGAGAGAGAAGAGGTGAAAAAGCAAGGTCATTGTAGAGTACTTGGTGAAATGGAAGAATATTCCACTTGATGATGGCACATGGGGAGGAGTGGAGATATTTGAGCATCAAAATATTACCCAATAAATATTTAAATATAAAATACATAATATAAATCAAAAGTTTAAATTTCAAAATTTGGTGCCAAAGGTGGTCCCATGGGTCCTAATTTGTAAAGATATGTATACAAGTTCTTTCTTCTCATGGAGGTTATGAGAAAATTCTAAATTTACTTTTGATTGGCATTTTGAGTGACCCAGTCAGGGATGAAAACCCCTTGAGCCGAATTCTGTGAGGTGAGGAGGAAAACCCTCCACTCACTGACATTGACAAAGTCCAACCTTGATTGCAGGGTTGAACTAATTCTAAGCTTCTTTTTCGTTGCAGACCTATATATCCCAGATGCAGATAAGGTTGAAGGTGATTTGTTCAATCCAGATTTCCAGTGTTCGACAGTCTGCTGAAGGCTTTGGAATCGGTTAAACGTTTGAAGCATTAGTGATCCCTTACAGCTACCCCTTGCTAAGGCATAACCCAGCAGATCTGAGTTTATTCACCTAGTCAGGCACAATGCTCTGGTCTGATCACTGTGCGTGATTAGGGGAGCTTGTTGAAGCAATAATCCATCCATCGAGGGAAGCAAACTGTTCAGAGTAGGAGTCGTAGCTGGCCACAACCCGTACAAAGAAGGAAAGAAACTTGGCGTGCCATGCTCTTCCTGTTCCTACCATCTTGAGGAGGTGTAGGACCATTGTTTTACTTTTTACCCCAGGAATGCACAGATCATTGCTGTATTGATATATCTACCATATCTGACTGTGTCATCCATATTGATCGCTGCCTAGATCTTTCAGTCCAGGAACCTGCGCTGCATTGGAGATTCAAACTGTGAGATTGCCATATGAATCAGTCAATTTTGTATATCATTAACTGATTGACTGTCATAAATCAATGAATTAAATTTACTGGGTCATTTTGAGTTGATGGTTGATATGTGCCAAATTGTAGCAAATTTTTAGATCTGCAATTAGGCAGTCATATACAGACCTGGGACGGTTACTAGTAGTTTTTGATCTTTTAATTGATCTATAACCAGAAAACAAATATATATACAGGACATCATAAACCATGGTACACTCTTTAAAATAAAGAATCTTTCTGCTATACATTGACACAATAGCACAAGAAAACCTTGGGTGCTAGGATATGTCTCTATCATGTCTTTAATCTTTACAGACCAACATTTTGAAATCCAAGTATGTAAATCAGCAAGACTAGGCCAAAGAGTATTGAATTTGTAGATGAAACCTTTCCTGGAGAACCTTTCTTCCTCATAAAGGCCTTCCTTATCTAGCCAAAGGACTAGATGCTCACTTGTACATGGCATATTCAATTGATGCATCTGAGAATTCAAAGCTGCAACATTCTCCTTGACCTTAGCATTGGAGATCTCCAGATCCACCAGAAGCATCTTTGCTTTTGAAATAAAGGCACACTTGATACATTTTTTCATATTCCTCTTGATTACTACCCACAAGGTCCTGTTTACAAGGTGCAACAGGGGCCACAGGTGCACGGTCCTGCTGCCCACTGTTCCCCATGGATCTATGCACCTTCTTTACTTTTCAGTACTCCCCAAAACATAGCATTTTCTGCACCATTTCCACCTTTGATTGTCGCTTTAGGGTTTGTAGAATAATGAGCAGGAGTTGAAAACTTTTTCATATTTACCACGAGGAGTTATTAGATGCTTGCAAAGCTTATTTTGGGTGCAACTTTGTTCCCTTTAGGTGTCAGCTGTGTAGTTTCTGTGCTTGAGATTCTTTCTTAGAGACATGAGAGCTGTTAATGTTGTTTGTGGATGGTTATGATTGCAGACTGTAGAGGAATATTTTGTGGATGTAACTTCTTTGGCGATTATCTTCTTGAAGGCTTTTTTTAGGGCTCAGTATACTGGATATGGTCTAGTGAATACATTTAGCATGCAATGCATACTTTTCTAATCCCTTGTTCTAAGAAATATTCCCATTTTTATTTTGATGTAGAATAAGTGTCCCAATAAAAAACAAGAAAGCTGCGGATGCTGGAAAATATTATAGGGAGTGAATTTGTAAAGGTTTTTGGTAAAATTGTGTAGATATTTTATAATAGGGAGGTTACATTGTTGGTAGTTTGTTTGTATTTGGACTATTTTAATTATCAAGTATGCTGAATCTTAAATCTGGGGTGCCTAATCTTTTTTGTAGCTGGTGAAATGTTGCATGTTGCTGAAGCTTTCATTGACAAGGCATTCCACCCCACAGTAATTTGCAGAGGTAGCCCCCGATTGTATATATTGGCTTGGTCTAGTGAAGTAATCTCTATGCAAATTCATATTTATTATTAGCCTCCAATTCTTCAATTATTAGTATAATTTGATTCCTTTTTTTTTTGATTTAGAATTTTAGAGTCTGTTTCATTGCAGCCTACACTAAAGCTCTCGAGGATGCTATTGCTGTGCTTGACAAGATTGCCATTCCTATTGATGTGAATGATCGTAAGTTTTATGGCTCTACTTGTGGGAAGTCAATTTTTTATTTGTAGGTTATGAAACTCCACAGGATCTGCGGTTCTCTTTGAGAGGGTAGAACAAAGCTTCATATCTCCATGAGGGAAGACTACTGTTGACATTTCTCGACTTTTGCTTTTCCAGAGCAAATGATTTTGAATTTTTTTTATTACTTTCATGTTATTCAGCATTAATGTTTTATGGTTCATTTAGTTTGTGTTTTTTGAATACTTACCCTTTTCTTATTGAAAAATAAAAGTTGTATTAATACTTCTATTGATCTTTGTGCTTATATTATTGGTAGGGCCAACTTTGTTGAAAATGGTTAGAAGCTGTATTGGCACAAAATTTACTGGCCAGTTTGGGAATCTAATTGCGGTATCAAAACTCTCCTTTCTTCTGTTCTGGTTGAATAATATTGTCCTTTTTGGGGGCTATAAATTGTTCCAAGATTATGTAACAGTCTCTATGTTTTTGATATTCTCTATGTTCTTAAAATTTGTTTGTTAAAATGGTTGGATTAGAGAAGAAAATCTGCATCTGGAAGTAATGTATAAGTAATTGATTTCAGCTATACACTAATTTAGTGGATTCTTCTAAATACTCTTTGGTGCAAATAGGAATGCAATTTAGGATTTTAAAAGTAAAGGCTTATGGTATGCATGTCTAGTGCTTGATCTGTTTTGTGCGTTCTTAATTTGACAAGAACAAGGAGAGGCAAGCAATGTGCAATAGATATATAGCTTTTGAGTACTCCTTTTCATTTTCAAGTTTTTAAAAAGAATAGATGCCCATATTTTCATACTGACTACTTGACCTTTAATTCCCTTACCTTAAAAAATTTCTGCACATTGGTATGTTGCAGAATCTAGTGTCTGCTTGACAAAATGTTCCAGTAAGAAGTTTTATTTATCTGGTAATCTAAATTTCCAAGTTGGTGATATCTAAATGGATGCTTGCATGCATATGGGTGGAATTCTCTGCTGTGATATGAGAAGTCGTCAAATAGACAGCATAAGTATCCTTGAAAACGAATTTGTGCTAGCATTCAAGAGGTAACGATACAAGTCTTTCCCCGTGTGAGTGAAATAGGGATTGTCCAACAGATGTTCCAATAGAACTGCTCAAAGTTTTATCAACTTTCGTGAACCATTCTCTTTCCAACATTCACAGTTCTATTTAGGAGGAAACAGAACTTTGTTTTCGGTATCCTTGAATATTTTATTACAAGTGGTGTTTTTTCTGTATCAAATTAGGTGATGATTTATTGTGATTCAACTGCTTAGTTTTGAGTCAATCCTCGTCAATCCATATTTAATGAAAAATGCTACTCGTAGCGCATTGCATCTAGGTGATAGTCATAGGGGTGAAGCACAAGTACTTCGTGAGAGGTTGCCCCTCATGGTACTACACTGGCCTGTGCTTAAAATGGAGTTCCTTCCATAATCAAGCCCACTTAATAGAGCTCCCTAGCTTATTAATTTTCATATAAGTGGTGTTTTCATGTGTACGGAATTATGTTATGATTTACTAGGATTTAAGAATATTGTTTCTAGTCAATCTTCATTGACCCATATTTCATGAGCTCACAAGAATCCATTTCTCATAACCATGGATGGCCCCACTTAGCATTCATTGCATCTAAGTGATGCTCATAAAGGTGAAGCACTGGAAGTTCTTGTGTGATAACTTATCCCGGTACTACCCTGGCTTAAGTTTGTTTATTATGATCCTCTGTTAAATTATTTCTACATTCCCATGGAAAAATAGATCAAATTTTCCTTTATGAACAATGAATAATTGTTGATTAACCAGTCTGGTTTATCTGCTAGTTTTTTTGGCTATCAGATAGCATCTGCTTACTTTACTTAAAGCAGTAGAATCAGGACTTAATGAAGAAAGAGAGTCTCCTCAGACATCCCAATTGCATTACTGAGGGAAACCTGGTCAGAAGAAGTCATCAAACTCAAGGAACTAAAAAATATGGCAAACCCAAGACCTGCAAAAAAGGATATATCTATCTGTTTATTCTTTTGTTAAAGGTTATCTAGGTTTAGGAACCAAACACCTGCAAAAATTTGAGTGACAATGTCGGTCACTGCTTGTTATAACATCAATATGGGATCTCCAAGTATGACAGAGGCAAATGAAATTGCATATTCACTACCCCAAACTGCAGCCAAACAACATCACTCCAGTGAAATTATCACCCAGAAAACTGTAGAGCTCATTCACAGAATAATTTACAGAGATTAGTAGGTCTTGAGATGCTGACTTACTTATCCACCATAATTATCACAACCTGTGGAAATTCATCTACTGCAATTCCAAGGCCAGCTGAAAATTGCACCTGATGAAAATTTCTGGATGTGAATGAAGTTTTGAAATTCACGGATGAAGATTTTGTTTAATTGCCTTCCTAACTAGAGCAGTTTTTTTCCATAATTTGCCCTTGATATTGTTTCCTGATAACTCTCTGATTCTTCTATTTAGAGAGCATTATATACTCACTTCTATCTACAGTAGATGCTCCATTGTATAAAAAATGAGAAATTGGTTGAGTTACTTGCTAAAATGTTTCTGAATGTTAACCATTGAAGGCTACAGGCAATTCACTGAGTTCACTGCTAATGAATTCCTGAAAGTTAGTTCTGTGCTCAGCTAAAATTGCGGAACGGGACATTTGATAGATCGGGAAATAGGCAGCTCTATCTCTTCCTTTCCTTGATAGGAAATTGTGAAAAGGTTCTGGCAATAGAAGCACAGTCTCCATGATGGAGCTTCAATGTGCCAAATTTTTGGTGCTTTTTTATTCATGTGTAAAATCAAAGTCTATGCATGAGTTTTGATCTGGTGCAATTTTCAGCTGACATTGGAATAGCAGTAGACGAATTTGGGATGGATAAGCCATTTTCTAACAATATTCAACAATCTGTCCCAGTTGCAGAAAGATTAACTCAATGAATTTTATATCTATATGTAGGTTTGTCACTCTGTTCAATTGAAAAAACTACAACTCTCTCTCTCTCTCACACATATTATTTGTGTACTGATAATGTATCTCCTTTTTGCCAAAAGAGCATGAACACTTATGATTGCCCTACATGATTCCTCATTCATTGTGAAGGTTAAATACATAAGTTCAAATTCCTGACCATGGATTCTTCACTCCCAAGCTACAGATGCATAGATATTTGATAATAACTGATAGTCTAGATCACATCATTAAAGCAGACTTGTTTCAAATTGGTGCAGAGCACATCTTCACCGCTTTTTCACATTCCAATTTTCTTACTGTCATGGACGCATATGCAAATGCAATACATATTGAATTTCAAAACCCATCCTGGATAGGGTGACCTTCGCATAACAATCCTTCACGTACCTTCCTCTCAATAGGTATTATAGAGCACGGAATTTCATCACATGCCATCTACTTATATAAATCATTACCTAATTTACCTTAATATGAATGAAGTTGTAGATACCATTTAAACATTTTTCTTGTCCACTCCACATTAAGTAAGCTTTGTCTAGTTGATTATCCTTTACTAAAGAAGGGGAAAAAGAGAGGTGCATTCAAACTGCTACTCCATAGGTTAATTTATACCAGAGGCAAGAGATGTCCATTATGTACGAGTTTTATTGGTGAATGGCAAATTTCATAGGGCAAATAATCCATGAGTGGTCCAAACGAGGTTTATGGGTATCACTATCAATGTGAGATGCTGCTCATTTCTTCTATGTTATTTTTCAAAAAATGACAATACTGTTATTGGCAATTTTCTATTTGAGATGTTGTTACAATGAATTGCTGTAAGCAGTATTTACTAAATGCATTTGTTTTTTTAGTGTTTTTTCCTTAAGGTGTTCTTGTACTATAGTTAATACACTTGGATTCTTCATGCTAGACTCTTGGTCCCTTGCACTTCTTTCCTTACCTTGTTCATTAATACACAGGGAAGCTGGTAAGAGTATAATTTAGATCCCAAACCTCTAGATCCATATTGAGTAGATCTGATTTCAGGCGCATAGGGGCGGGCAGCAAAGCAAACAGGAGTAGAGACAGTTTTTCCCGTTCCAGATCAAGCTCCAATTGGAGAACTGGTTGTTTTGCTCCCAGATCTGAATATAGATCATCCAACCGGCTCACCCACCTTATTATCTCTAGACCTATAGGGTAAACTTAGGAAGACAACTTAAAGGAGCTCCTCTCACTACCTGTTATTGAACAGACAAATCTGGATCAACTAGGTCGCAAAGGAGTTAGGTCTGGCAAGAGGATTTCTTTCCTATTTTTACAACAAAAGATAAAAGTTTCAATAACAATCTTTTCCCATTCAGTTCTTAAATGAATTGTAAGATTTGAGCAAGATATGTGAAATCAATGTTTATTACATTTCATTCTCTCGCTCTCTCTCTATATATATATTCATTGAAGCTTTCTGATACAAATGGTTGCTTTCCAGGATTTAGCCATTGATGCAACTACAACTGTGAGTGTTGACATTGGGAATGGTATGCACGAGGTTGATATAAAGAAATTTGTTAAAGTTGAGAAGGTTCCTGGGGGCCAATTGGAAGATTCCTGTGTTCTCAAGGGTGTTATGTTTAACAAGGATGTTCTAGCACCTGGTAAAATGAGGAGAAAAATATTCAACCCAAGAATCATTCTTTTGGATTGTCCACTAGAGTACAAAAAGGGAGAAAACCAGACAAATGCAGAGCTGATTAAAGAAGAGGACTGGTATGTGCACAGTTGTTAAACTTTGCAACTTTATTTGAAGTTTAGTGTTGGTTTCAATTTGCATCTATTAGCATTTTGTAGTAGTGTATTATGGTTTTCTTACCATCCTTGTTCTGCCTATAGGATCTACATACCAAAATTCTGTGAATTTTTGATAAAGCCAAAAAGTCCAAAAGACTATCTAAATACAAACAAAAGGCTTGCTCATGAGAGCAGAGGACTGCACACTTGCCAATTACTGATAGATTTATCACATTTACCCCGTCAAGTTCTTACATGACATGATGTTTTTGATCTAGTAATTCCCCGAAGAGGGATCACAAGGGAGACTTGAAATGTTGGAATAAAAAACCTGTACATGGTTGTATCCGAACATATACTATTATATTAACTCTATGATAATCTCAAACCTTTAATTATGCCAAGAAGTGTAACCTACAGTGAGATTAAGGGTGGAGTGTAATGGCATGACCCTGTTCACAAAAACTCTTCATATTCAACAAAACAAATATTAAACAAAAACCTTTGCTGACAGAGAAATGAAATTATGAACGGTCGCTTTTTGAGAAGTATTAAGGAAAATTTACTATCCTTTTCAAAACAAAAATAAAACAAAAGTAGTAAGGAAACATAGAGAGCTTAAACTGTAATAAAAATAGGAAGTAAAGCTATTGAAATAGCTATGTACTTAAAGATACACAGTAAATAAGTTGTTTTCATTCAGTTTTTAAACTTTTTTAGAAAAGTAGAATCTCTTCAAGTATAAATAAATAAATAAAATAATGTATAGATGAAATAAAATAGCTCTTAAATAAAAGTTAAAATTTATGTGTACATTTGTGTATGTAGCAAATAAAATAGCTCTGAAGTCAAATAAAAGAATCCTTAAGTAAATAAAATAGTTTGTCTTTTTTACCTATCTACTTACCTTTTATGTTGTCCATTTGTGTGTATCTAGTGATTTAGATAAATATTAAGATAAAAAAGTTCCATCTTTTTTAATTTTTCTACTTATTTATGTTGTCCATTTGTGTGTACATAGTGATTTAAATAAATATTAAACTTAATATTGCTTCTGCACTAGTGAAATACTTATGTGCTTAAATAACTTGTTTTTATTATATAAAAGTTGACATTTATACGTCCATCTATATATGCAGTAAATAATATAGTTCTGAGCTTAAATAAAATAGCTCTTAGGTGATAGGTAAAATTTGTACGTCCATGTGTGTGTCTTTTTTAATCTATCTACTTAACTGTTTATGTGTCCATGAGTGTGTACATAGTAGTTTAAATATTAAAACATAGTATTCATCTAGAAAAATAAAATAGATCTTCAAGTAAAAGTTAAAGTAAACTAACATAGATATCTTAAACACATCTATCTAATAGATGCCAGAGAAATATCAGGCTGAGGTGGCTATACTGCTATTTAGGATAGATAGTTGCCTCGAGACTGATATTTCTCAGCATCTTTTAGATAGGATGTATTTAAGATACCTATGCTAGTGTACCATCTAGCTGTATGCTGCCCTATACATGCAGGCTCATCCAGAAGTGCGAAAGAAGGTAGAAGACCAAATATAATCTTCAGAAAACGCGACCATTTTGAACAAAACTTCTTTGCCTCTGTGAAAGAGGAAATTGAATAAAGTGTTTATTGCATGCTGATTTCTGTATTCGATTGTGTAAGAATTTTTGCATCAACGTTTTGGATCACACTTTGTGATCCATCATCAGGATGAAGAAGAGAGCATAAGGAGTGAAACGTGATATCCATCATCAGGATGCAAAAATTTTATCACAATCGAATCCAGAAATCAGCATGCAATAATCAATATGGATTGTGGAAACTTGATATCATTTATTGAATAAAGTGTTGTTTATTGAAGATTGAATAAATTTGTAGAAATTGATTACAAACCAAGAAGAGGGTAGAAAGAAAAATCTGGTGCTAAACGAAGAAAATCACTGCCTAGGACGTTAGTGCGTCGCACGGATGCCTGTGCTAAGCATTAAGGCCATATGGCCAGAATACCAGAAAGCTTCCAGAAAGTGAAAATGTCTTGGAAAATAAATGTGGCCTAAACAAAGGTGAATCAGAAGACACCAGGTAGACACCAGATAATAGCAAAAGTGAAAACAATAAAGATTTAATTAATTTATTTAATGAGAATGAAGAATTGGCAAAGAAAGAGAAGAGGAAGATATCACCAAATTCTGAAGAAGATGGATGTCTTCACTCGAAGAAATCTGTAGGTACAAAGTACAAGAAAATAACTGGGGCTGTTTTGGGGTTTGCCTTTAGGTCAGACTACCTCCACAACAGTCAATGATAGAGAAATAAAAATATTGTGTGTGAGAGTGCTCCTATTCCAAGTGTGTTTGGGAATGGTAAGAGCTGTGATTGTGCATTGGTGAAAATTAAAATGAAAGGTAAAAGGGAAGTGAGGATCCCAAGGTGGTTATGGGCACAACAACAAAAGAGCTACAATAACCCATGAACGGTTGAGAAGACAATAACAATGAGAATAAAAGAACAATATCCCCTGAGAAGGCTTGAAAAAGCCAAGGAGACAAGATAGCTTGAAGAAGAATGCTGTAGGAGAAATCATACAAAACAGATTTGTAGGAAGTTGCGAAAATGCTGGAGATAGCTTAAGAGTACCAAAGTTGGTAGAAGAGAGTGAGAGAGTTCAAATTAGAGCCAAGAGATTGTTCCAAGTGAAAGAACCATTTCGATTTGTCTTGAGGTGTTTCCACTGACTTGGGAAGGTGACAAGTGGCGAAAGCTCCGAAATTATTACACAGGTAATTGGTAAATAAATTGATGTATTAAACAATGAGCAAGACGCTCAATAAATAGTTTACAAGATTTACAAAAAACGGAAAGTTTCTAAAAAGAAACTCCAGATAAGATCGGAGACGATCTTATCACTAAATTACAATAATTTACAATATTGAGCATTAATAAATAAATAATAAACATTATTTTAATACCCTCCCTTAATGCTCAATCTATCTACTACACCAAGATGCCCCCTGAATTTTACAAACTTATCTGTACTGAGCGACTTGGTGAGAATGTCTGCTGTCTGTTCCTCTGTCGGAACATACAGCAATTGAATTGATCCGTCTTCAACCAGCTTCCGAATGAAATGACAGTGAGTTTCCACATGCTTGGTTCGCTCATGGAAGACCGGATTCTTGGCAAGTTTGAGAACTCCCTGATTATCACAGAACAAGTGGGACCTGCTTGAGACTCATTGCATATCTGCGAAGCATCCGGTGAAACCAAGCGACTCACATGTTGCTTTTCTTGCTCCAGATGCTGTACATGCGGGGAGGAGAGCCCATTGCCTGCTTTGCTTCTTACCTAGTCCATGTAGGCTGCTTGCAGGATCCCAAAGAGAAATTTGGAACCACATACCCGGATGTTGATTTCCTGTCATCAATTGAACCTGCCCAATCTGAATCTGTGAACCCAGGGGTTTAGGATCGTGACTCACGAGTGTACAAGAGTCCAAAATCGATAGTGCCCTTCACATAACTTAGCGGCCTGCGGCAGCTGCTGCAATAGTCGGCCAAAGAGGGGCTGTCATGAAAGCGTGATAATGTAGCTCCGCTACAAAACTCAAGTTAGGTCTAGTAGCAGCAAGATAGATGAGGCTGCCAACTAGTTTCCTGAACAATGTTTCATCTACCACAGGTGAATCGGACTTAGCTGACAACTTAAGCCCTTTTCCATGGGTGTAGAGGCAGGTTTGCAATCCTGCATTCGGAACTTATCCAGAAGACTTCGAGCATACTTGGACTGGGAGATGAAAATGCTGCTCTCTGTCTGCCAAACCTCAACACCTAAACAATAATGCAGGAGGCCCAAGTCTGTCATGTCAAAAGTTGTGCACAAGCCTATTTGATCTCAATGATCAAATGTGCCGAACTGCCAGTAATGATCAAGTCATCCACATAGACAACAACAATCAGAATCTCATTACCAGTATTCTTGACATACAGGTTCGAGTTAGATGGACTCCTCTGAAAACCATGATCTGTGAGGTACGTGTCAATCTTAATGTACCAAGCTCGAGGAGCTTGTTTCAGGCCATAGAGTGCTTTGACCAATCTGCACACCTTCTGTTCTTGACCAGCAACTTTGAAACCTGGAGGCTGCGTCATGTATACTTCCTCCAACTCACCGTTGAGGAAAGCACTCTTCACATCCATTTGATGGACCTTCCAATCAAATTGGGCTGCTAAGGCAAGGACAAGCCGTATGGTACTCATTTTGGCTGTAGGAGCAAAGGTCTCCTCATAGTCAATGCCTTCTTTTTGTAAGAACCCCCGTGCAACTAGACGAGCTTTGTACTTGTCAAGGGTTCCGTTAGCTTTGTACTTCACCTTGTACACCCATTTGCAACTAATGGGATTCTTCCCTGGAGGAAGATTGGAAAGTAACCAAGTGTGATTCTTCTGAAGACTCTGGTATTCTGATTCCATTGCCTTTTCCCACTTAGGTATCCCTTTTGCCTCTGAATATGTCTGAGGCTCATAAACACTGTGGATGTTGGCCATGAGAGCAAAATTTACTGTAGACTACTGTTTGCTCTTGTTTCTGGATGATCTACCCTCAATGAGCTCATCAGCACGAAGGTCATTGATAGTCTTAGCCCACCATTTCGGCCGAAGAGTAGAAGTGCCAACATCAGATGTAACAGGAGGAGCTGGATCTGGTTGAGGATCTGGAACAGGTTCAACAGGAGGATGTTCATTATCATCTAGAGGAAACTCAGGTTGAGCATCATCAAAGACTAGGTCTTCGTCATCCCTCATCCTTGTTGGTGCAATCTTGCATCACCCAAAAATATAGTTTGTAGTTCCCTATGTGCAAACTTATCTTGTGAGTGCCCTTGTGTTGTGATAGTTTGTTTCCGCAACAACCTGTTGTGACCTTTTCACACATACCCCATTTGAATGGGGACCCCTTAATTTTTGCTCCATTCAGGTCTTTTGGCTTTGTTTTTTCTCTGTTTCTCTCTTTCTGCTATCTGCCTTTCCGGGGATGTGCCCGTCTTCGAGCTTAAGCGTGAGATTTTGGCTAAGTCTGAGAATTAGGGTTTTGAGTCTTCCGGCCAGTTTGAGATCAAATAGGGTAAGTGAATTGAAATCTGAGTTTGGCAATACAGTCAGCATGCTTCCAGCAGGTTTCCAGCTAAATTTCGTCAAATTCTAACAACTTACTATTTTTAGTAAGTGTTCAATTCAGGGCGTTCTCTCAGCATTTCTGAAGTTCCGATCATTACACTGCATCCAGAACATGTCAAGCTGCTCATCTGCAAATTCTGAGCTGAAACGAACAACTTTCTATTTTTAGCAAGTTCACCTTCTGGAGCAGATTTTAGGGTTTATATGCAAAGTTCTTCAATGCATGTCTGGAGATTCTTTCTGGGTTTTCTAAGACCTACGCAATGATATAACATGCAAAATGAGACGATGACTTTCGGTATTCAGCCTTCAAAGGCTATTTTTAGGGTTTGCATGTTGAAATTTTTTATGCATGCCTAGACATTCCTTGTGGGTTTTTCGAGACCTACGCAGCGATATAACATGCAAACCAGGATCAGAATTTTTTCAAGAGCCGTCTTTGGAGGCTATTTTTAAGGTGAACCTAACGGAAGTCAGACGCCCACATTAGGAGCCTGTAGAGGCTGATCCTTTGAATTCTGAACAGGTGAAGAAGAGTGAAATGGACCTCGTTCCTCATCAAAAACATCTCGACTGAAGATTAGACGAGCAGTGTCTATATCAATCAGCCTATATGCGTTGTGGTTGTCGCTGTACCCTGTGAACATGAGTTTCTGGCTCTTGGAGTCCAGCTTAGTGCGCTTGGCCTCTGGAATCCAAACATACACAAGAGAGCCGAAAACTTTCAAATGACTGATCCTAGGTTTGCGACCAGACCAAACTTCCTCAGGAGTCTTCCCCTTAACGGCATGAGTGGGTGACCTATTAAGGAGATAGACTGAAGTATTGACTGCTTCTGCCCAAAACTTGGTAGGAACACTCCTGTGTTGCAACATAGAGCGAGCCTTTTCAACAATCGTACGATTGCGTCGCTCTACAACACCGTTTTGCTGAGGAGTGTAGGGTGTGGTTAACTGACGTTTTATCCCATGAGTATCACAGAAGTTGGAGAACGCACTAGTACAAAATTCCCCCCCATTATCTGACCTAAGAGTTATAATACAAGAACTGGACTCTTTTTCAACCAAGGCCTTAACTTCTGAAATACATTAAAAACTTCTGTTTTCTGCTTAAGAAAGTACTCCCACATACTATAATCATCAACAAAGAGAAGAAAGTACTTGCAACCAGTTACAGAAGAAGTAGACATAGGGCCACAAATATCAGCATGAACTAATTGAAGTACCTTAGAAGCGCGCCAAGAGTCGCCATCCTTGAACGGTGTGCGATGCTGCTTCCCAGCCTGACAAGCACCACAAACGCCCTGATGCTGAGTCTGAATGTCAGGTAAGCCATCTACAAGTCCCTCCCGAGCAAGCTGAGAGAGATAGTGCACGTTCAAGTGCCTGTACAGCGGTGCCAAAGACGGTGACGCTGAATTTCTGGCTGCCAAGGCTAACTCCGGAGAATCACCAGTGTCCACAAGCCTGTAAAGGCCATGATCCTCTATCCCAACGGCCACCGTTGTGCGAGTTTCGCGATCAACAATTGAACATCTATGCGAGCTGAATACCACATCCATCTGGGGAGAATGCCGCATAATCTGACTGACTGAGAGAAGATTGAGCTCGATATCAGGTACATAATACACGTTGAGGAATATGAGATCCCTCCCGCTAGACTAAACCTGAACAGTGCCTGTGCCGACAACTGTGTATTCCTCACCTCCAAAAATCACTGAGTCAGTGCAAGGGGAAAAGTCTGTGAACCAGTCACGCCTATGTGAGAAATGACGCGAGGCACCAGAATCTATGTACCAAGCAGAGGATTTGACATGGTCTGCGGGCCTTTTTGCCATGAGTGCATAAAAGGCAGATTCCTTCTGCTCAGAGTGCTCGGCGACATTCGCTTTTTGCTGAAACCCTCCTTGCTTCTTTTGCTCAGAAGCCAAACGAGCACGGCAATCTTTCTTGATGTGGCCAAATTTATGACAATAGTTACACTGAACATTTTTCTTCTTCGACTGGTGGAGGTCTGACTTGAGCCTTTTGCGTGGAAGGTGACCTTTCCCTTGATGCTTCAGATGGGTTTTAGCTGCAAAGGCCTGCTCCGTGGAGGATGATGATTCACTGCTACCAAACTGTTGTCTCCAACGATCCTGCTGCAACAAGAGAGTGCACAAATTTGGAAACTTAAGTCAACATTAGCAGACGTAATGTTGAGAGTCTCTATGAAGTGTTCATAGGACTTTGGTAGACTCTTCAGGGTGATCACGACCATGTCTTCCTCCATTTTCCGACCAATCGCCTCTAGCTGATCTCTGATCTCCTGGATTTTATTCAGGTGCACTTGCAGAGTTGTCTTCTCATCCATCATGATAGAAAACAACATATTCTTCAAGAAAAACGCACGACTTTTTTCGGAAGTTTCTTGCAAACCCTTCAAGTGATCCCAGATCTCCTTAGCTGATTTTCCAAGTGGAATATGAGGGAGCTGATCATTAGTAACCGAAAGCTTAATAAGCATGATGGCTTCACGATTCTGCTCATCAAACTTCTCCTAATCCTTACCCGCCGTTTCAGGACGAGTAGCTTTGCTAAGGATCATCTGATC
Source organism: Sequoia sempervirens (assembly GCA_007258455.2). Taxonomy (NCBI): domain Eukaryota; kingdom Viridiplantae; phylum Streptophyta; class Pinopsida; order Cupressales; family Cupressaceae; genus Sequoia; species Sequoia sempervirens. Next base: position 24,003 of record VDFB02352527.1, read on the forward strand.
AAGGCAGCAGTATTCAAAAATTGTCAACATCCGCTGCTTCCAGGTGTTGTAATTTTTGCCATTAAATCTTTGACTGCCCTCCAGCATTAAATTACTTAAACTGGCCATCTTCACGCTTTTCGAGGCACAAAAAACAAGGTACTAAGAAGAGGCTGATGCACGAAACTCGAGGCACGAATTCCAATGCAGAAAACAGAGGCAGATTCAGGTATAGACTGCAGAAAGTATAGTGTACGGATGGCACAAAATTCGAGGCACGGAAAATGATGCACCCAGAAAATTCAGAGACCAACCCAGTTGAGTTCTCGAAAAACCCATCAGGAATCTGTAATCGAAAAATTTTTCTGACTTGAGATAGATGGTCAAAAACCTGGCCGAAGTTGCAGGATGCCATAGGCGGCCATGAGAGCTCAAAAATTTGCAGAAATGAGCTCGAAATTCTCACGGAATCGTGGAAAACAGAGAGTAGAACCCTAGGCGACCTTCAATCCGTGGCCAACAATACACGTGCACAACAATCCGCGGCCAAACGAGCTCTGCAAGGTGCAGACGTGACTGAGAAAGCAAAAAACCCGTCTTACAGAGAATTTCGCAGCTTCAAAACGCGACCTTCAGAGAGAAATATCGCGGCCAAGAACATATGATTGATGCGCGCTAGGAAGAGCACAAGACAAATGCGGGAATGATCAGGAAGAATGTCGCCTGAAAAACACGATCCTTCAATGAAAACGCGGGCCAGAGATTCTTCAAATCGCGGGCAGAAAATCACGTGGAAGCAAAACACGAACATGCGAGCACAGCCACGAAATTTTTAGCAACTCTCACGAACTGGCCAAGAGTCGAAGGGATCACAAACCCACGAACACGCGAGCATAGCCACAAAATTTTCAGACAAGCCACGAAAATTATCCAAAATAATTTTCGAATGATGCCCTTCGAAAACGAAAATTCTCAAATTCGTTAGAGAACACACCAGGAAATTACCAAAAATAATTTTCGAAAAAAATTGAAACAAAATAATTTTGAAAAAGAAATTATAAATTTTTCGAAAAAATTTTATTCCCTGTGCTCTGATACCATATTACATAGGTAATTGATAAATAAATTGATGTATTAAACAATGAGCAAGACGCTCAATAAATAGTTTACAAGATTTACAAAAAACGGAAAGTTTCTAAAAATAAACTCCAGATAAGATCGGCGACGATCTTATCACTAAATTACAATAATTTACAATATTGAGCATTAATAAATAAATAATAAACATTATTTTAATAGAAATGACCACCAAAAGAGAAAATGTCATAGGATGCTAGTGTGTCATGACAGTGTCTAGACAATTTGAGCTCTAAAATGACGAGACACTAGAGAATCACAAAGATAACACAAAGGTTGACAAAAAGAGAACATAGGAAACAAGGCCTTCAACCATGGGAAAGAAAAAGGCTGATGCAAGGGCTAAAATGAACCTAGAGAAACACTAAGGAATGGACACCAAAGTGAGCACAAATCATAGCATGAAATTGCAAGGGTATCAATTTTCTAGATTACAGCTTGGTACTAGAAACCTTTGTCCCTATGCACTATAGGCTCATGTCTCCAGTTCGGATGTCAAATAATGTAAATAATGCCTAGTTCTAAAATGTGGCTGTCACCCTACCTCTCCTTGTCACACATACATATCTGTAAACAAAACTGCCACAGATATTAAAATGCAACTGGGATCCTACAAGGACTTTCAACTAAGGAATTTATTTGTTTGCATTCTCTTCCTCACCGAGTTTCCATATATCTCGTGGTTAGCTTCCTCCTATTCTAATTCTGTGAAATATATTTCTCATGATGCTCAGAAATAAAAGTTTCCAATATTGTTTTATGTCTTCATCTAATTGCAAACACCATAGATTGGGAAATTTGTAGGATGACAATAAAAAAGCAATAGGTGTGGTGGCACAACTCATTTATGAACCAGTATTTTGTAACTCAGTGAGTCTCAGCTAGGATTTGAACCAGTGGTGGCAATAAGTGTGGCAGATCAACTCATTTATGAACCGGTATTTTGAAACTCAGCGAGTCTTGGCAAGGATTTGCAGATTTGAGTCTGAGTCAGGTTTGGCTAGTCTGTAGCCTCAACAAGCAAGGCTTGATTGTCAGATTCAGTCAAGTGTGACAACCAAGACTAGCAGGTATTGTCTGTCAGACTAGGCCAAGTCTGTCAGATAGAAGTTATTTCCTGAACTCTATATATCTCAAGGTTAATTTCTTCCAACTCTAATTTTGTGGAATATTGTCCTCATGATGCTCAGAAAAAAGATTGTTTCCGATATTGTCTAGTTTCCATTTATAAACCAATGTGTTGAAACTTGGCAAGGAGTCACAGACCCGAGTCTCATTCAGGCTCGGCTAGTCTGTGGCCTCAATTGCAGTCTCTTTGGAGACTGAGTCAAAAACAGCTAACAAGTTTTTACCAAGTCCAAGACTCAGCACTATGGTTTAAATTTTCAAACATTATGTAATGAATTTTTTTATCTGTGTACTGCTGCTCTGATAGAGGTCATTGAGGAGGGCTCATATTGAAGAGACGGTCAGAATTCAAATGCTGCAGGTAACTGTATAGCCGATTTCTGTAAGTATAGTTAAGCATGTTTTTGAAGTCGACTACAGTGCGAAAGAACAGAATAACACAGCAAGACACAATAGAAACATTTCCTTTTGGGCCACATAAGGCCTTTCGGAAAGAAAGGAACTCAAATACTTGATGGTATCCTCTAGACCGAGTATCGATGCTCTTTACACACTGTGTATCTTGGCAGAAATAAGTGTCATTCTAAACTCACTAGCTGCTGCTTATACAGTCATTTCTCAGATAGAAATGGACCTCTAAACCGGCTGCACATTTGCTGATCTTGTAGGAATAATGTGCATCATAGAACAGATTCCTTTAGTTTAGGACCAGTGCACTATGCAAAACAGTAGTCAGCAGTATTTGACCAAAGATGGTGCATAGGTTTCCTTTCAAATAAACTGCATGAGAAATGTTTGTAGCATCTGGGTACTAGATATCTAAGACTGCACAGGATATGTTGCCCCCTAGAGGTGAAATCGTAAGAGAAAGTTGTCTATGTTAATATCGAAAATAATGTTTCCTCCATTCTGTGGTGTATGAATGTAACTTGTAAGGTTACGATCTTTCCTGAATTTCGTTGGTAATCAAGTGCAGTTTACCAGACCAAACCCTTGGCTTTTTCTTATTCAGAGGTTCCTTGGAGGAGAGCATGGCATGTCTACATTTTAGTCTTTTAAATTTCATCACATGGCTTTATTATTCTGTTTGTCATATTTATGTTTTGCAATTTGAATATTTATTTTTATTTATTTACCCTTCTCAAATATTGTTGGGTTGCTAACTTTTAATGCTGGTAAAATTTTTATGCATTTATTGGTTTTATCTATACAAGATATCTTAGACTTTTATTTTGGTAATCTTGTAGGGGTGTCCTGCTGAAGATGGAAGAAGAATATATTGAGAAGATATGTTCTCAAATATTAAGCTTCAAGCCAGATTTAGTCATCACTGAGAAGGGCCTTAGTGATCTTGCAGCTCACTATTTGAGCAAAGCAGGAGTGAGTGCAATTCGAAGGTTGAGGAAAACAGATAATAATAGAATTGCCAAAGCTTGTGGAGCAACAGTTGTAAATAGACCAGAAGAATTGCAAGAAAGTGATGTGGGAACTGGAGCAGGATTGTTTGAGGTTCAAAAAATTGGTGATGAATATTTTAGTTTTATTGTTGACTGCAAGGATCCGAAAGCTTGCACAGTTTTGTTAAGAGGTGCAAGCAAAGATTTATTAAATGAGGTGGAGCGAAATCTTCAGGTAATTGTTATTATTTTATAAGATTTCATCATTTAAATCATTTGAGACATTGGGCACAATAAGCTTAACTATAGTACATTTCTGTGACACAGGATGCGATGTGTGTTGCCCGAAACATGATAAAGAATCCTAAGCTTGTTCCAGGTGGTGGTGCAGCTGAGCTTACTGTATCGGCCACATTGAAGCAAAAGAGTTCATCAGTAGAGGGTGTAGAAAAGGTATGTCGCGGTCATCAAATATATTCATTTAATTTGATCCTCTTATGTTTCAAGTGGATGAAATTGCTTTCTGTAATCTCAACAGCTTCATTTGTATGTGTTGACAGTGGCCTTATGAAGCAGTGGCACAAGCTTTTGAGGCAATTCCAAGAACTTTGACCCAGAATTGTGGTGTGAATGTTGTTAGAACCATGACAGCATTACAAGCAAAGGTGATTATATTATCTGAATAATCACTGCTCAATTTTGTATCTTAATTGAACCTAAATATTTTTTGCTTAAGCTTATTTGCATTTTTTCTATAGCTTTTCACGGTGCTTGTTGGCTTATAATAATATTGTATTGGGCACCTTTTATTTATTTTTTGTACATGTAGCATGCCAATGGAGAAAATGTGTGGATTGGAATTGATGGAAACACTGGAGAAATCACAGATATGAAAGAACGTGGGGTATGCAAGTTTAAGAGCTGCTTCCTTTAATCTTTTTTATGTTTTGTAGTGTATTATATGAAATGATATGCCTTTTTCTTCTGCAGATATGGGATGCTTATAATGTGAAGGCACAGACATTTAAAACAGCTATTGAGGCAGCATGTATGCTTCTGAGGATTGATGACATTGTCAGTGGCATAAAGAAGAAACAACCTCAAGGTGGTCCAACAAAAACAAAGCCTCAAATAGAGGACGGTGACAATGTTGACAGTGAGCAGATGATTCCAGAGTAACTGGCTATATATCTACAATGAACCGCAGTTCAAAACCAGCAGTCAACCTTGAGCTTGGGACGATGACTCATTTGTTAGGAATAGCCTTGCTGATAGGTGAATATAATTGGTTGTTGAAAGGCATCATTTTATAATTATTAAATTGAGAATGAGAGGACTTACTTTTATTTTGCGGGTTAGTACCAAGTTCTGCCTGTTTTTGGGGGGTTTATTCTCCCTGTTTCGACTTGCAGTTGGACTATAAGCACGTATTTTTCTTGGGTCTTATCTAAGCGTGGGGAAGTTTGTTTTTGAGGATTCAGTTTATTTGATTTTGATGGTTATTTGGATGAACATTGTTGATGTATTTGGTGTGCTAACTGCTTCACGCTTGAAAAATTATAATAGCTTGACAGACTTGTTTCAAAATTGATTTAAATGTATTTCTACATTTTTTTGCCATCGTTGAAAGTTGGATCATAATTCTGCTATGTTGTAATCAGGGATGCGCTTGTTGTGCATATGCTTGATGTTCTTTATGCTCTTGTGCTTTTGTGAAATTTCTGAATGAACATATGATAAAGGTATTCTACCATTTTTCAGTACGAACACTATATATGTGTAACTTCCTAATAGGAAAATAAATTTGAGAAATGGAGGGGACATCGAACTTAATGTATAAAAAGTGAATCTGGAATTACCTTTTGATTTAAAATTGTAGTTAAATGTGAAACGTGACACTGTAATGCCTTAGTAGCCAAAAAACTTGGAATTGTCAGACCCAATGTCAACTTGATGCTTCTACATTGCACGCCTTTTCCACCAGAAAGACGTTTAAAGATTTGAGTGCACTCGATTAGATGTTTAAAAGGATATGAAAGACTTTGATCTATATCAAATATGATCAGAGGGGTTATGATCAACAAGTATAAACTGACCATAACACTAAACAGCAATTCATGTAAAATCTGCAATTGATTAACCTCTTTCCCTTCTGATAAGATTATAAGATAAACTATTAATTCATTGTGATTGTCATATGTGATGGAATTTTGCTCAAATATATATATTTTCTGGACAATTATCTTTAGTCTATGAAAGCTAGATTTATGTGCCTTATAAAATTTGTGCAAATATGAACAGCATCAGTATAAACTGACCATAGCAATAAGCAACAATTCATGTAAAATCTGCAAGTAATAAAACCCCACTCCCTTCTGATAGCCTATTAATTCACTGTGATTGTAATATACGATTTGTATGTTTGCTTAAATATATGTTTTCTAAACAATTAACTTCAAAGCTAGATTTATGTGCCAAGGTAAACTTTGTGCAAATTATTCAGTTTCCTTGAACATGGTCATATTTTCAAGGCAAGCTTGATTCCTGTTTATTAAACCAATTTATTGCCATCATAAGACTACCTAAATATGCATGAAAGAGGTTAAACCATACCATAGAAAAACTTGTATTAATTCCCCAAATACATTTTTAGGGATTTCACTCCTAAAAGTAGGAAGTAAACCTCCTCCCTTCGACGATGCTTAATGAATAACCAGTATTATATGTCGAACGTGAGTCTCCTTGCTTCTCCTAACGAGTACTTGTTATTAGTTCTAACTATTGCATTAAGTTGGTCGCACTAGTTGGAAAGGTGTTGAGCGAGGGAATAAGAAAGTGATCTATTTATAGAGTATATGGCAAGCAGACACACGTAACCTTATCTCGTGCCCATTTGAAGAAACGAGTCTAGTGCAATGAAAGACAGAAGCAGACAATATTAGGAATGTTGATGCGAATTGCGAGAAGGCCGTAAGTGTGTACATAACATATATGCAATGATTTAAAAGTGTTCGTAGCACAGCTATACCAGGCAATAAAAATCATTGTAAGGCTGACATCTACCAAGCATTGTTAGAACACAATCGATATCACAGCATGCCAAAAGAGTCATTGAGCCCGCACGCAGATGGGGCAGCGGTTTGTTGTTTGAAATTGGTGGTATTTTATTTTAAAATGTGTTAGAGAGGTGTAGGTTTGTGGATATATCTTACTAAGAGGGGAATAAATAAGAATTTTGAAGATGTTCGAATGGGATCTCGTCAGATTTGAAGTGCTTGTGCTTTTAGGGCATTTATATGTCGAACCAAAGATATAAGGTATATAGTTATTTATTCTATTTGGTGTTAAAATAATAATAGGAAAAGGTGACGATGGTATTGTCACGGAAAAATTATATGCTATTGCTAAGTTTGAGGGGCATAATTTTCATGTGGCAAGTCAAGGTGCAACTTTTCTTAGCTGAAAATGACCTATGGGATATCGTGGTTGGAATCATAACAAAGAAAAAAACTAGATGAAGATACCAAATGGGCAATTGAAGATTAGAAAGCAAAAATATTGATTGGTTTCAAGATATCAATCAAATAGATTTTTTTAAAGATGAATTGAGGAGAAAATTATTTTTTAGCAAATGATCTCTCTTAAATTAACTTGTTATTGAATCTAAAATTGAAATGATGATGCTAAAATAATTTTATTGGGTAGTATACAAAATCAATCTAAGATTGGAAATCGTGATTTCTAACTTGATTACTAAAGAAACTACTTTGCTTATGAAGAAGTCAAAATTTGGTAGGAATAAATAAAGATTTTAAATGTTTCTATTGTAATCAAAGAGGATGTATATTGATGAATATTGTTCAATGTGCCAAAGGACTTCACTAGTGGTAAATTGAAGACAATTTAAGCTTTAGTTGCCATTGAAAGCAAGATAGAAGATTGTGATTTTGCATTACATAATCATGACTCTTTCTATTAGGACAATGCGGAGGAATATCCTTATAAAGAATTAAGTGGGTCATAGAGGAGGTTGGAGGAATCTTTCCTAACTTCAAGTAGCTCCTCATTCAGAGATGGTACTACACATACGTACCTGTTCTTATTTTTCTCTCTTCTTGAGTAAGGGGGCTTAACATATTTATGGTTTGCTCTTGTAGATAGTTAAGTACGTTTTGATCTATAATAAACATGTATATATAGATAGTTAGTACATCTCAAGCTACATAATTAGTGATTTATATCTATGGATAGTTGAGTATGTCTTGATTCATGTGTAGAGTGTACTTGTGAATGGTCAAGAGTATGTCTTGATTCCCATGTATTGTTGGGTAGTTGGAACATGTATTGATGTAACCAATTTGGTGTGTTTTTAGTTAACCAAGGATATTAGTGAAATTACTTCATCAAACTTCTAGATGGGTTGTTGTGTTCAATCCATGTGTTTTGTCTATTGTTTAGATTGATGTAATAAGGGGGAGGGGGAATGGAGGAATTTATATCATATAATAATAGATTAAATAAGTAGGTTCTTTTTATTAGTACTTAATAATGTTAGTTGATTTTGGGAGTTATATTTCATTCGTTCTATTTATTTTAGCCTTTTATATTGATTAAGGTATTCTATTTCCTTCTATTAAAGACCTTGTATCAAATACACACATAGTTCAACAAGGATGCCATTATGCAACTTAAGGTATACACATTAAGGGGAAGACGACTAGTGTGTGTTCACCTATTGAATCTTTCTCCCCAAATTTCAAAAGATTCTTGCCATGAGGTCATATGCAACTCTATTGGATGTTTCTTGAAGGTTGAATCTATTACTTCTTACATGGTCACTCTAACTTCACTCGTATTTTAGTGGACATTGACATCTCCAATTCTCTTCATGGGAATGGGAATGTGATTTCGATGGTGGGGGATAGGCCTTGGGCTCAACTGCTTGACTATGAGGGTCACCCCTCTCAATGTAGAAGATACTTTATCATTGACCACCTAATTGTTGATTGTCCACTCTCTTGGCACAAGGGTGCAATGACATGGACAAATGCTTGCAAAGATCACCTAATTATTCATGCCTTTGAATCTCTAGTCGATGACTCCTCTTAGGATAATGAGTCCTCTTACAGTGTTGGTTCTCTAGTGCAACATGATTGGCGGATCTTACCCCTACTACTCCATTGGCTCCCATTGGAGGGTCCCATCCACCTCTTGCTTTGGCCACTCATTCTATTACGCCTTCGGTTTCAATTCAACTTCAACCTATTAATGTGTTGGCAGTTCGACGTTTGACTTCTCCATATTGTCATTCCATTTTTCCTTTTGTGCACATTGATGGGTCCTTCATGGAGGAATCCTTACCCATTTCTTGTTTTGTGGACTTAGATGATAATATTTCATGGACTATTTTACAAAGGTGGAATAAAGGTCTTCCTACATCTATCTCTCAATCTCATACTAGAATGGTGTGAGATTGAAGAGGGTTGGGTTTAACATTATTTAATTGGGCCTTGGGGCCCTATGCTATTTTTTTTATTACTACTGTGTGAGGCAACTAGGTTGTAGTTGTATATCACTTTGATTTATTTTGTTGGGTTGTTTGGTTTGTCCCATATCTCATGGTACTTGCTTTGTTTCCCATTTGGGTGCTCTATTGTACAAGGGTTTGGGCCTTTTAATCTTGCTTTAATCAATATCTCAAACATCGAGGAGAAGAGAGTAGGAAAGTTGAGAAGTGAGATTAAAAGGACAACTACCAAGCAAAGCCAATTGAGATTCTAAGGAAAAATTAGTGAAATTCTTCCTCATCTCTATTGAGTCATTAGAATTTAAGGGATTTAAAGCCTGAGGTAGGTGTGATCCACATTAGATTATGAAATAAGTTGGAAGTGGCTCAAACAAACCACTCTTTTCATCCACTAATCAAATTTTATTTAGACAACTTTCAAAAATTACATTTGTAATGTAATGAATTTTAATAAGAATATAGTATAAGGTTGATATAGAGGTCTATAGAGGTTGTAAATGATTCCAAGATGATCTAAACACTTTAAAGATATAAATAGTTGATGGATGTTCTTAAAAATAGACATTTAGAGAACAATCTAGTTATTGACGAAATTTTGACTAGATACAACAAGTACAATTACATAATTATCATGATAGTTTAACTTAAGTGTGGTTACAATTATCATGGTAACTACAAATGCAATATAGCATTTTCCTTGATATTTATGGTAGTTCTATACAAATTAGACAAAGAAAAAGAGTAGCAATAAGAAACACTATCTCTTTACATTTAGTTGCATTCGGGTTGATTGTTTGGTTCACTCTCTCTAAGTTTGTATATGGACATCCTTGAGGGATTATTTTGTTCATTATTTAATTGTTGGTTGTGTGTTCTAGGGAATTATAACTTGTTAGTGTAAAAGTGTGTTGAAGCAAGTGATAAAAAATAACAAACTATAAGAGCACTATCAGTGTTGGAGGCAATACTTTTAGAGGTCCTAAATAACTAAGTTGTTATGTAAAGTTGCAAGAGAAAGCATAAACCTTATTCTTTTGATATTTTCTCATGTTGGGTTTCTCAAGGATAAATTCCTTACTCTAAGCATTATTTTTGACATGTTTCAAGTTCTTGCAAGGTTTCCTTTTATTCATACAACAAATTACAATCTACAATAACAACACTAAGAAAATTCATTTCTAAGCACAATGTTGAATGTTTTTTGAGGCAAAACTTGATAGAAAAAATACAAATCATGCTTTTTGATTCATAAGATTATCTTTATTTAATGTGAATAGCTTACAAATATATACGATAATTATCGATAAACTTAACTCAAGATTTTTTCCCAATCTTGCAAGAGTAATAAAGAAGGGGTTTGAATGTTGTATTTGCTAAAATATATTCTTATCATAGTGATTCCTTGTATGTCCATCCTATCCATCTTGTAGAATGACATGTGGGAGTGAAGGGTGAATTTTGGTCTTGGAATGTAATTAATATCAACAATATTTCTAATAGAGGATTGAGTGCACATATGAGAGAAAAAATGAGTTTAGTAAGTAGAAATGGTAGCAGTCGTTAAGTATGGAGATGCAAAACTATTTGAAACAAAACTAATGCTAGCTATAATATAGGCAATAACAAACCCAAATCAATCATTTATGATTAGTAGAGAGCTTAAACAGTTGTAAAAAATAATAAAAAAACATATTATGCATATGAGGACATGAATTTTGGCTAAATCTATGACTTCAATTAAAGCAAAGAAACAAGTTTATCTCAAAAGTTGTGCAATAGATGCAACATGGCATAAGGGGTTTTAGAAAGATTAGACTAAGGAATGAGACTTGGAGCAAGATAAGAGAAACCTTTGCACAAAGTTAGTCTATAATTACAAATAATAATTTGACATTATATTCTTTTCAATATTACAATATGTATAGTCGATTGAATTATGAATTTTTAAATAAGATATACAAGTTAATCAAACAATTACAAATCATTTAAATGAGAAATCATCTAAATTTCTTAGAAATAGACCATAAAAGCATTAAATCTTAGCTCTTGTTCTTTTAAATGGGCTAAGGGGAATATAAATTTAGTTCATCAAGATCACATTGGTAAGGAATAAGACTGACATGTCCCCAACTTGTTTCAATTATTGTAACATGACCAAACTACTCACAATTGTCTAATTTGATTGTTTTGTGGTTCTAAAATGAAAATTATTATCTTCAATGTTTATAGTTTATATGAAATGGGTTTGGAGGTAGACTCTTACATATAATCTATTGTTATAATATCATATTATAAACATTTTTTTTATAATCAATTAACTCATGTAAATAATTTAGGGGTTTACACATCTTTCTTTCTATTTATGTAGTAATTGTCAAACTTAAAATCAATGAGGTTAGGTTTAAATAAATTTATAATATTTTTAAGGATGAAGATTTTATATTATTATAGGAATTATTTGAAGATTCAAATTTTTAGGGAAATAATATTTAAAATTATAATTAAATCATTTTTTCTATTCAAAAATATATTTTAAATTTAGGTTTAAATTGTCTTTTTATCATCTATTTATTTAAAAGTAGATTGATTAGATATTTTTTAAAAAAATTACTAATTAGTGTTAATTTTCTAAAATTTAATTTGATATTATATTTTTTTGATTAGGCGAATTGGTTTTGAAGAGACCAAAAATCCTGTAAAAGGATTAAACACATCAAAATATAAACAATTCCACAATGGACGAAAACATAATTGTAAGTTGTCAAACGAGAATCAATACAACTACAATGTAGTTGCCAAGCATAAAAAAGTACCTAGGAATGAAGCCTAAAAAAGCTAGACCCTTCCCTATTTAATCCCACACCCTTAACTTTGGTGTACAATTAGAAGATAGATTTGAGAAGATGTTTCTTCCACCTTTGACAATTGTCAAGGAAATATTATTAACCAAATCCTTAATTTAGGAGAAGTGGGGATACCCTAGTAGAGAGCCCATCCATGGGTGCAAAAAAAATAGAACAATTAGTTGGAGTTTTCAATATTGATCAACTACCCGAGTAGGTGAATGTTGCATTGAGCTAAGGGATAAAATTGAGTAGAGAAGACAAGACACTGATCAATTGGATTAGAAGGTGGGTGGGAATCACCGATAGGAGTTGAAGGAGTGGGACTCTCCATATTTGCACCAACTACATGAGAAATCCCTTTGGGAACACAAATCACCGCTCAAAGGATGTGGAGAGAGGACCCAACATCCTAAGAAGACTTGTCATGTTGAGAGGATCCAACAACCTAAGAGTTGGAAGCTTTAATAGTTAAGCGATCTTCATGGGCAATCCTCCACCATATAGTTTCCCCTTACACCAAGAGAGTGGACAATCAAAAGCTAGGTGGTCGGTCGAAAAAAAGATCTACATTTAAATGGTAGACTAGGTTCCGTCTGAATAGTGACGACAAAGCGAGGTAGCAAAGGTTCTGCAGAAGGGATAGCCGAAAGAGGACCCTGGAAAGGCTCTGACTCCAAGGGAGAAACAGTCAAGGGAGGGTCGCCCTCCTCAAAGGAACCATCTGAAGAGGGAGAGCCAACCGTGAGATGGTCTAAGAGAGCATTCTTCCACCAAGTAGTAGCACCCTTACGACGAGCAAGAGGGCAACCACAGGCTAGGTGATCAATACAAAAACATCTCCTGCAATGAAAAGGGAGCCCCTCATAGTCCAGAAGCTGCTTCCAAGGTTTGTCCTCCACCATCAAGATCACATCACCATGGAGGGGTTTAGAGATGTCCAAATTGATTAAAATATGAGCCACCGTAGTATGCCCAAGATCTTGAGACGTAGAATCCACCTTCAAAAAGTTACTAATGGCGTTTCCAATGGCTTCAAGACAAGAATCCTCCCAAAACTGGAGAGGGAGATTCAATAGACGAACCCACATAGGTTTGATATTCAAAGGCTCTGTAAGAGGGTTGAATGAGCGTGACCAAGGCCGAATGAACAACGGATGAACACCCCACATGCACACCTTGTCTAGCACTCGGTCACGATCCTCAACGAAAGAAAAGGTTGCAAAGAAAAAAACTCTAGCACTGGGATAAAGGTCAATGACCCAAAAATAATAGGCTTCCAGGAAACATAAACCCGCTCATGAAGATTAGGAAAGGAGGGCCACAAACTGTTAAATCTGCAGACCACACCATGACTCATATAGAAATTCTCATTCTCAGCAACCTCAGGCCCACAAACCACCATAGGGGAGGCACGGGCGTAGGGCAAAGGCCGAACCCTAGCCAGAGGAAACTGGGCATGAGAAGCATCAGAGAAAGACTTATGTTTGCAGTTAGGAACAACAGGAACAGGGCCCCCGTCCACACCATCCTTCACAACATTAGCCGCAACCGCAACCTCGTCTGGCGACTTCCCAGGAGGGCCGACCCCAAACACAGAACGAGCAACATGGTCTCTTCCACATAAACCCCGCCTAGTCGCGTCAGCCTTAGCGCCGCACGCCACACCAGAGTGCACGCTAAAGACCAGTAGAGAGGACAAACCCCCGTAGAGCCTCGTCAACATTCGCAAAAGAGATCGTAGGAGAAAAGCCCGTTGGCTCCTGCCCAGTGCCATCGTTCAAAAATTTGCTCTCGCCCATTAATCCCATATTATAAATATTATAATATTATACAAATATTATATAGAACATAATTAAAAATATTTATCTTTTATTTCATGCATTTTGGTTATAGGTAATCATGTTGATTTGTGTTTGGTAGTTTGGTTGTTGTGTCTTACTTTCATTTGAGAGGCTAATACCATTATATTTTCTTTACCTATAGACTTACTTTGTAATACATCTAAAGATAAGTTATATTTCCTTTTAATTGATCTATTATATAATATTTTTAATAAAATAATAAATTAAAATTTAATTTTAATATTCATATTTTTAAAATAAAAAAAAACTAATTTTAATAATATCACCTAATTAATTTTAATAATTATTAAAACATTTTTTCTTATTATTTATTTAAAATTATATTATTTAACTATTCTTTTTAGAATTAAAAAAAGTTAGAAGCATTAGAAAGGGCTTGCAAAAAGGTGAAATATCTAAAAAAAAAGTTAAATGGTGAAAAAATGATAGAGATAATTATGAAAATAATGTTTTCTATAATATTTAAAATTATATTTTTTTCATTTAGATTGATTTTCAAATATTTTACATAGTTTGAAAGTAATTATTTTTAATCTAAATCTGAAAGATTCATAAAGAATTTATAAAAAAATCAAATTTTCCTATATAAGATTGGTAGTATTTGGAAAGAATTAAAGTCTAGATCATACTTTAAAACTTTTTAATAGAATAAATATCTTTAGTTTTTAATTTAAAAAGATTACATTATTTGTATAATTTTAATTACTCTTCTTAATATTAATAAATTACACAAAATATTTATCTTTAAAAACTTTTATGTGAAAAGATTAAAACTCCCTCCAATTAAATTTAGGGCATGTAACTGGAATCTTAAAAGGAATTCCATAGTATGGTTATAATAATACATTTATTTCATAAACTGTACAATTTGACTTTGGCTAAACTTGTTATCGGATTGAAATTGTGCTGAAGCTGAACCAAGTTCTTTGAGTTTTTCTTGCATAATACTTGAAGCTGCGAAAACAAAAAAGCCACCTGTATAAAAATGTCAGAGTAAAGCCTTAAAGTTGCACCTACTTAATGAAAGTTATTAAAAAATACAGCGTAACATCTATCTTTCCATATGTGTTTTACAATTGCTTGTCTAATGGAATAAGCAATAATATTGTTGCGCATACCAATCACAGATAGTTTCTTTCCAATTTAACTCATGATAGAAAATAGCTGAATTTTTTTTAAAAATAGCTTTCCATTGCCTCTTAACATAAGTGCAGTCCCAAAATATATGCTTCATATTTTCAATGCAGAAGCCTTGAGAATGATTGTTGTAGAAGTCATGATCATTTTTCTTGGAATTAAGACGAATGGAGTAGGTAGAAGCCTTAATGTTGTGAGAAGACGTTAAATTACTGATTTCAACAAATTGCAAAACTTATGGAAATAGAAGGTGATTCTTAGGCGATACTTTAAAGATGGAGAAGTAATTCTCTAAAATAATAAAAAATGAAATTTAATTTACAAATATAAATTTTAATAGAATCTCAAATACTCATTATCATAAAGAAAATAATTAAGTAACAGATAATCTCGTAAATAAGAAGATCTCTCAATTTCTCTTCTAAAAATCAGACCTTGAAATATCAAAAATTAATTATCCCCCCTAAGTCAACACCTACCAAAATTTTTGTTTGCCACCCCAATTTTGATTCATGTTACCAGAAGGCTTTGCCTTCACATGAACATAATTGGTGGACGCTAATATAGAGCAACAGGTGAAGGCCTTTGTTGAAGTTTGGATTCAAATCTTCTTGATTGGCTTTTATTGGTTTTGGGTCTTCGAAAACCTCTTCCCAATTCTGCGCTCTGGTCAAAAGCTTTGCTGGTCCTGTTGTCCTCCTTGTCTCACCTCTGGTGAGTTTTGTTTTGTTTTCGCCCTTATGACTGTTTTGTAACGGATATGGGCCCTTCCCGCATTTACCTTAATCAAAACAGACACTGGTGATTATTAATCTTGTTTGATTAAATTAAACCAATAGAGCACAGGCATTGGTTTTAAAAAGCAAAACAATTTAATTAGCTTAAATTATCATTAATCCTCACCATCAGATGAAGACAGGTCAAGATCATCGAATGGTTCACATTGGTTCTAAGGATTCTCCAAAGGGTTGTTAGAATGGATTAGCATTATTGGTCTGTTGAAAAGGTAAGGTGTGCCCAAAGAATATAGAAAACATCACATGGCGTGTGCGTAGGGTCATTATAGTCTTAAGGATTTTAGTGAAGACTTAAAGCAAAAATTGTTAATGAACATAAAGAGACTCACAGATAAAAGAGAAAAGGAAAATGACAGGCATTGATATGATCTCCTTTTAAGACTGGGTTTTCTGTCATCATTCAAAGAGTGAAAGAAGAAATTGGAATATGCAGATTTTCTTGAATGCTAAGTCAAGGAATATTGAGGATGCAAAGTATTTAGAGATGTGAAAAGACTCCATTGTAGTCCAGAGCCCATGCAGACACATGCGCAGAGAATAATTAATATTGGATGTGGTCCAAAACATGCCCAACAAAGAGGAAGAAGAATTCTACATGATTTTAGTTTCATTCTTAGAAATAATTGTATGTTTGCTGATAGATAGTTTATAAGTTGATTTATAGAGTTTAGTTATCAGTTATTTCTTAAGCTTTTTCATTTATAGTTTAGTATTAGATTATTTTTACAGAATTCTATAAGTATTCAATATATTGGTCATGTTTGTATCTTTATTTACTATTATTTATGAATGGGTATTGTCTTTTATACTATCTTAATTGTGTTAAAGATTAGTTTTGTAATTTAGTAGATTTTGTGTAAGATCTCTTTATAGTGTAGGTGAAAAAACTAATCCATTCTAGCATAATACTTCATTTTTCTTTAGTTATTTAATTTCAACAACCTCTTTCTCTTTTCCTAGTAAAGTTTATTTAGAATAGAGAGAAAGTATCCCAACTAGTAAAAGTTTCTCATGTGGCCTAGAATTATGGGTGTAAGAGAGGCTTACAAGCAATCTTTGAATACATAGTTTTAATGGAGAACAATTTTTGGCATTCTTGGTGGGACCATAGCCTATAAAAATATTAATATCTGGGTGAAGATTTTATCCATTTTCTCTACTAAGTGCATGCTCAAATTCATTTGGCGACGTTACTAAAGAACTAATCTATAAACTTAAGAGAATAATCTAAACAAGGTCTACTACTTGAGCTAATCTAGACTAAAGAATTTTCCAAGATTTAACCTTATCTCCAAGGAGAAGACCTAGATCTCATGTTCAAGGTAAGTTTGTACACCCAATCCTAACAACTCAATTTGTCCCTTCTAGCACAAGAACTCCATAATTTAGAAGAAATATGACCATTCCTAGTTTTCATCCTTTTGTTACTTCAAACAAGGGTAGCCCTATAGTTGTCCAAGAATGAAATTCTATTCCATCTACTTTCAAGGAAATGCCTTACTATTTTGAAGAAAATTATGTAATTCACATTGCCCATATTAAAGATCTGGCCAATCTTAATACCGTCTATGATATAGGCTAACACAAAAAAATGATGCTCTTAGATTATTTGCAACATATTTCAAAGGAAAAGCTTGAGACTGGTACATAAGCTTGTCTTCAAGATTTACTATAGACTAGGATAAATTATGATTTGTTCTCTATAATTAATTCAAGGAAAAGGGTGAAAAACTATCTTCAATGGAGCAACTAAGCACAATCAAAAGAGCACTAATGGAGTCCATAATTGATTTCAACATGAATTTCAAGAAGAATCGAGAAATAATACCTTAGATCTTCATCCTCTTCCAAGTAAGGCATTTTTGTACTATATGAAAGCTTTTAATCCATAAATTTTTATGATCATCCAATCAATGAGTGGGAGTATACTACTAGTAACACATGATATTATTGTCTAAGCTAAAAATTATAGGATAAAAATGAAAATTTGAAGACAAGTTGGAATGTTCTAGTTTTTGTTATGGAGATCTATGTAAGCAATGAAATTCATAAAATAGGAAGCATAAATGACTTTAAAAGCAATGAAATTAAATTAAATTAAAATCGTAGTCTATGAACTCCAATGCAAACCTCAACACTAAATAATGTTGCTTTGCCTCACTTGGATGTGGATGCAACTTAGTATCCTAACACTTTGATTGGTGATATATTTCTACTAATAGTATATTTTTATAGAGTTGATTTGTATAAAATGTGAGAGATATAATTGGTGAAGCAAATGATTGAATTTATAGAATTTCTAGTGAAAAATCAACTAGGAGATGACAATGAGAATGAATACTTTAGTTAACTAAACTGATTGCGGAGTTAATACAACTGAAAGAAAAGGGAAATTTTCCATTTTGAACTAAGGAGAAGATAATTTATTGGATTATTCAATTAATTGATTGATAAATATGCACATCAAGTTTCTATTCTAAGACTAAGTTGATTGAAGAATGAGGATTGAGATTTTAATATGAGAATACGTTAATTGATAGATGGAGAAAGGCCTTCTAGATGGAGACTAAGTTAACTAATTAGTAAAGATTGAGTTGATTGATGGATTAAAAATAGAAATTATTTGAAAGTGGATAATTAGTTCTCATTTAATTAAATAATAAAACAAATAATAGGAATTACTAAATGAATATTAATAATGATGCTCGATAAATATATAATAAATGATATGTGATGATAATAAATGAATAATTAAATAATGCGATTAATGATAATGAATGATGTGATGATGATTAGAGTTAGTTGGAATAATTTTAGTGTCTACAATTTGTAAGGATTTTAGCCAATTTAGTTCACAAGGTTTTTTTTTTCCTTTTATTGTATGCTTAAACCCTACTCCTTATGTATTGTGCCTTCATGCTCTTTTTCATGGTTGTGTTATATTTTGAGGTTGATTGGCTACCCAAGTTGTTTAATTTAAGGTTGCCACTTAGTTCCTACACATGTTGTTGGTCTACTAACCCCTCATTTTTTTCAACTTTCTATTGCCTACATTTTTTATTTTACCTACATCATGGTGGGTGATCCCACAATACTGGTTTACAATTTTTGGCCAAACTGGACATTGAACTAAATTTGTTTAACTAAATCTTCACTTTTGGGCACCTATAGCTGCTAAACCATGAGGAATTTGAAGATGATGCAAACTAGTGATTTGTGACATTTTATCTATAGATTCTAAATTATATTTTAAATTTTTTTTGGAATAAGATTATATTTCTTTTTCCATCTCCTTCGAAAACTAGTTTTTAACAATAAACACCATTTTAAAGAGTGGTGTTCACCGTATACAACATAAATTTTTTTCTATGAAGGATAAAATTCTATTTTTTTTGAATTTAGCTTTGTAACTATGATATCTAGCACATTCATTTGGTTTCATAGTGTTTTATTGAATATTTTTTTTTTATTAAGTTTTGAAGTCAAACCAATTACAATTTAGACATAGGCGAGCCATATACAACATAGCTTTTTTTGTATGTATTGAAATTCAAATTTATTTTTTAACTGGATCAAGGACATCAATACCTAGCAAGAACATATTTTTGGATTTTTTTTGACAATCTACTATTTTTTCACATTTGCATAACAAAGAGCTTGATTTTTAGTGAAAACCCATGTTTAATTAAACTAAAAAAAATACACAATAAAACCAAAATATATTAAAATTATATTTGATGGATAGCTCATTTTGAGGAATACCATCATCTAGTTGGGTCTGTGAAGTTTCCTCCATTTTTATCCTCAACCTAAGCTTCGAAAGGAAAAAAATTATAGAAATTTGGTAGAGGAGAGGGAGATGGGAAAAAAAGGGGGGTTCGAGCAAACCCCCTTCACCCTTTCGAGCGAAGAGGGGTTCACTTGAACCCCCCCTTTTTTTAATTTCCCTTTGTTTCCATTTTAAAAAATGTGGCAAAAGGGGTCACATGAAAAAGGGGGTTCGCTTGAAGGGGGGTTTAAGTGAACCCCTTTTTGGGTTCATGTGAACACCCCCCTTCGTGCAAACCCTTGAAAAACCAAAATTTGTTTCATGGGAGCGTTTTTGCAATTTTCCTTCCTCAACAGAATTGTAACCAGTTTTGTGGGATCACCCTGGTCATATGTTATTGTTAGTCCTTGATAACATCCATGTTTTGTATTTTTATCACACCATGTGGCCTCTTGTCAATGTGGTTTTGTATGTAGTCCCCACATTCAAAAAAAATCTACGTTCTATGGCACCATGTGCCATTGAGCTTTGCATTGTCTAGTTATGTGATGCTTTATCATTATTTTGTTGAAGTTGAGTGCTTCTGATTGGTCTATTAATGTTGATGTATGCACCCTAAGGATTTATTTTTGGGGGCTTGCTTGGATATCATAGGTGGCAACCTCCTATTGCAATACAACTTTGGAAGTGGATCCCACTTTCAAATGCGCATTGTGTACTAGCCTTTATATCATGTATGAATATGTTGAGTTGGTTCCATCTTGGAATCTTGGAGAATACTTTACACTATGATAAACAAGTGGAAAAATATTATTGCAATGGATAACTTCTTTGTAGTACAATTTTTATTGAGGGCCCCACTCAAAATCACATTGCACTTTGACATTTAAAAAGTGGAATGCCATCATATACTTGAATAAGTATCAATGTACTTAGTAGAATATCACAATATTATTGGCCCACATAGAATTTTCCCTAGTAAATTTGGTGCTTTGATTGGTTGAGGTATGCAAATTTTTCTAGGTGGCCCCATATGTACAAGTAGGAATGTGAAATTGACATCCAACATTGCTAGTGCTCTTAGTACATGTGTAGAACTACAATGTACATCAACCATTAATCCTATTCACAAAATACTATCAACAACCAAAATTTAAGCAAACTTGAAGGAATTAGCAACCACACCATCAATAATTTCAAACTTTGTGCTTGCATATAATGCAATAGGTTGGAAAAAGAGAAAATTCTCTCTAATCATATTCTCAATGGTTTTTTTAGCTCTGTTATTAAGAAATGATAAGAATTGAGGACTGTAGTAGAGAATAAGCTTCATCCCAACACACACCAAAGTTCCCTAAGCACTAGAATCTCTGCAATCTATAATGATTGGTAATAGGCAATTCACTTGTAACTTGGAATTATCCATGATTTAAGGTTGTTTAAGGTTTTCATGGTCATAAATTAGTTAAAAAATAAATTCCATCATTATAAGAGGTTTTCACCCTTATGATTCCTCCTTGCTATTAGATCCATATTCCCACTTGTGAACCCTAGGAAGGTTAACTTTTTAAAATGAATTGTGTATTTTCCTAGTCTAGTAAACCCAAGAAAATATGGACTAAGACCTATTAAACCAATTCCCCAATTCTACTAAAAGGGCCAAACATGCCCAAGGAATTGACATTCTATTTGATTGATTATAAGATAGAGATGAGAGAAATAGGGATGCCATTGTTCTATCAATTGAGTGGGACTTGTTCAATTATAACATCAACTATGTTGGAAAGCCTTCTCCTATGTGCAATATATGGAAGTATGAATTAGGGAAGTTTTTAGTGCCAAATGTATTTGTCAATGTCAATCTCATATTTTCCATAATTATGATCCAATACTAGATAGTTGAAGGATAAAAAGGGAAATGTAATTTTCACTTCAAACAAATAGGATTTTTTTTGACCTTAACCTAATGGTAAATCATGATTAATTGTCAAGAATATAAGGGAGATAGAAGTAGTTATAGGTTTGAATGTAGCTACTATTTCATAGGCCAAAGGATGTGACAGGGAGAACAATGCTTGTTGCTATTGAATAAACTTATCCTTTTAGTGTGAACACATTTGAAAATTACTTCAAGATGACATATCTTGTCCTTTACCAAGTTATGGGAATTGACTATAAAGTTCAAATCCCCATGGCTCTAATGATCATGGCCTTTGATATTGAGCATAGGCATGTTAATAAAATATTTGACTTTTCTTCCTTATTAGCTAAGGGAATTCACAAAAATATTGTGTCATTGAAATGGATAGAAGAATACCATCTTTTAATGGTATTCTATTTTTTGTCACATCTTATTATTCTTGTGGGAGCATTTTTGGGATGTTTCTTTTAGAGTTTCTTATTTTTTCATTAGAGGGAAGTACTATTTTAGGTATGGATATACATATGGGATCTACATTGCTAAAATTTATATTATTGCATGTTTGAATTGTATTTTGTGACCAAGATCCAAGGTATGTTGGGATATAAGAGAGATAGATTACCTAGGTCATTTACCCATTGATAAGGCCAAAGCACCAAAATCTTGATGTTGGAATTAAGAATAATAGGAGTGACTAATTTTACTATAATGATTACATAATAATCATAGTATATGGAGTAGAACTAAAGTCTCAACTACTTTCATTATGGGTACCAAAGAAAGTGGCTTTTCTTGAAGAAATATGAAAGCTAAATAAAGTAGATAAGATCTAGTGTATTTCATTATTCCTTCTTCTCACCAACTTTGAAGTTTTTTGACTTTGACATATTATCCAAGGAGAGTTTGGATACAAAGATATAATCAACCAACCATGGAGATGTGATTGAAGAAATCATTGATATGGTAAAAAAAGTGTGGGTGAGTCAAGGTTTGAGCATGAGTATGATGAAAGTGAAGATTTAATTATGAGTTTCTTAAAAATGGAAGAAAATGAAGTTAAGAGAAAGAGGTGGGGAAACATTCTCATATTTGAGAAAGAAATAAGATATCTAGATAAAATTTATAGAAAGGACAATTCTTTGATAGTAGGAAATCAATTGAAAGGATGAGAATAATGATAAAAAATGATGATACTTTGGAAGTAATGATTCCTAAGACTACCCCAAGGCATACTCCTATGAAGCTATCAATAAATAACATGGGTTGGATTTAGAAGAAATTGAACTAATTATTCTAGCTCCAGGGTTGTTTACTGAATTAGTAATGGGTGACCAAGAAATCAAGAAGACTTTGGGGGTAGGTTCTAT
The DNA here is from genome assembly GCA_007258455.2 of Sequoia sempervirens. Classification (NCBI taxonomy): domain Eukaryota; kingdom Viridiplantae; phylum Streptophyta; class Pinopsida; order Cupressales; family Cupressaceae; genus Sequoia; species Sequoia sempervirens. Next base: position 46,870 of record VDFB02352527.1, read on the forward strand.
TCAACCCTTATTGGATTATGACCTTACAAAGTTGAGAAAATAAAAATCCATTAAGGAAAAGGAGATTAGGAAAGGTATTGCTAATCTTATAATGTAGATAATTCTATCATTCCACAAGATAGAACCCTACTTAACTTTGAAGGAGAGAAAATGGTGCTTGATGTTGGAGATCTAGCTTGTGAAAGGTTTTTATTAGATGATGAATTTATTAAGTTTGATGAATTTAGTTAAGATGCTACCAATTAAGGTGAAGAAAATATAGACAAGGAGAAAGCGTGAGATTCTAAAAAAAAAGAGTGCAATCAAGAAGATGCTACTCAAATAATCATAAGATAAATTAGTATTGATATTATCAATATGACTTTGGAGGAAGGGAGAAGATTAATCAAGGAAAGTGGCTATTTACTATTTCCTAGATGGGATATTTATTTTTCCATTGCCTTGGACACCATAATAAGTTTAGATGTTAAGGATTATGTTTTTGAGAGTGATGAGAAGGAAAATGAACTCTATTTTGGGTTAGAATTGATCACAAGGTATGACACATTGGTCATATCTGTTGTTTCTTCTGAATATAACAAGCATCAACTATCCTAGAACATTGGAGAGTTGGGTGAAAATTTAATTGTTAGGAGTTTGGGAGATACCACTACACCTTAGGTTACATCATTAGTGGTAAATACTATAATATTTAGTGAAGCAACGACAAATAATTTGCAAGCAATCTATGATAGGATACAAGGGAAGCACACCAAAATTTACGTGAATATCATAAGATGAAATATATATGGTGGCACAACCTAGACTTATAGTGGAAGAGCATGACAAATCACCATCTACTTCAACTAGAATGTGTATGTAGGACAAGGATACCTTAATGTTGAGGATAAAAGGTTTGAAGGAATAATTGGAAAGAGATCATTCCAAAGAAGCTAAAGATTTCATTGAATTAGTCAATAGGGATTTTATGCATATTTCATAAATTTGATGATGCATGGGATGTTTTGATAGTCTAATAAGAGCTACTAGAGCATATTAGATTTGGCACTCTAAGAAAATTTAAATAATTTCAAAGCATTAAAGGAGTGCTAGGTATCTTTCATTATTGGAAATGTTGGTGGTATAAAATCATTGGAGTGTTGGAAAGTTGAGTTCTAGAGCATTATCCCTATACTAGTCACATCAACAATCCAAGGTGATAAGGTTGATCTAATTTTGTATAATATAAAATTATAAAAGTTACTAAATGGAGTAAGGGATATATAGTTTCATAAAGGAAATAAAGATACTACTAGATTCTAGATACCCCACTCATTAGTATAAGTTAAATAAGATTCTCAAATTTCAATGGCCTCCTAAGGAAGAATTTACTAGGTGGGTTTCCAACTATTCATAGGATAGGATGATTTGATGAGTGACAAGCCCAAAAAGTGTTTAGAATTATTTTTAGTAAGCAAATGTATCTATCATATATATTTGTGAGATGTGATTTGATGGATTTTTTTGAGTTAGTGGAGCTTTCAAGGGTTATTAGTTAGCACGAGCCTTGGTTAAGTTGAAATTAAAGAAGTAACTGATAACATTTTTTATTATGAATTTAGATACATTGAATTTATGGTTGAAGTCATACTTAGTTGTGTATTTAGTTATGCTTTTAATAAGTTTTTCTAAAGGTCTTTGAAATTTTTAAGGATGTTAGTTGGGGTTGTTTGGGAAATATTCTTTTGGTCATGGTTTAGAGTACATAGTTTTTGCAAGGCTAGAGGTGTGACGTTCAAATAATTTGAATTCATTTAGAAGATGAGTGAGATTGGTATGAAAGTGAGTCATTGTAGGGAGTAGCTAGAAAATTTCCATCTTCCACTATTTATGGTGGAGGATGCATATCATTTGGCCAACAGTGGGTAACTCTCCCATCGTTCCTTGCAATTGGTCATTCATCCATATTTTCCAATGTAAGATTAGTGGTACATCTCTATCAACCCCTTATCACTCATAACATTTCCTAAGCTTCCCTTACATATGAAAATGACCTTATGAGTATTGTTTGACCAAGTAGGTAAGTTCATCAACTCCATCACTCCCATTACTAACCTTAACCATCTATATGCATCCATTACCTTGAATAAATGAACTCACACACTTTGTGACCTATTCACTAATGATAAATCTATTGCTACCTCCATGGGACTTTAAGGTCATATCTCCCTCAAGGATTATGTATGATATCTCAAAATGCTAAAAATTCCTACACCAATCCCAAGCATTTCAAAGACCAAAGATATATGATTAATCCCACCATTATAAAACTAAAAACCTCATATCCCAACAACTAAAAATCTCAAAACTCTAAAGTTCATATGGGTTCCAAAATTTAATCTTCAAAATCTAAGATCCTTAAAGAAAAAATCCATGAATCTAAAGCCAAAAGTTATTGGTTTGTAATCTCCAAAGCCCAAAAATTGGCAACCCACTTGGACACCAAAATTTGACTATCCTAGATTCAAGTAAAGATCTAACAAGCTAGACCATAAAACTCATTTGAGTCCCAAAATATAGCAATATTGATACTCACTCCAATATCTAGAATCCTCATATTGATGAGAATAAAAATATGTGATCTCCTAAGCCAAAAATCCTAAAATGAAAAAAAAATATAGTCACCATCACATCCAACAAAATAGTCCATCTTTGAACCCAACATGTTGCACAAACTTGTTGGTCCCACCTCCTATTGGTCCCAATAAATTTACATGTGCCTTTATATTCCTATATTTCCATCCACCCATCTTATATATTCTTATCTATTATCCCACATACCTCCATCACTCACCCCTTGCATCCAAAATTTTACATAACTACCTCACTCCATTTTCCTTAGCACTACCCTAGGGAATCCAACCTAGCAATTGTTGAAGTCACAAATGACATCCATCAAGCATAACACTATCAACATGATCCACTTGATGTGGCCATGTATAATGGAATATTATAATATTATAGTGGAAGAAGACACTTAGTTTCAAAAAATACTAAAAAAATCAAATAGCAAAAAACTACATAAATATATAAATTTGTTTGAAAAAGTAAAGAGAAAAATTGTACTTCGGTGAAAACTATTTGAATGGCACATTGGGCTATTCACAATGATGAAAAATTGTTCTTAAGTCTCATGTCTGGCAACAATTCTTAAAAAAAAAAGAGAGAAAAAAATTCAATGATGACAATCATTCCTATGGTGCCTTGGGTGAGTACCATGATGAAAACTTATTTATATGTCATTCATAAATATACCACCTATATGTATTGTTAACTTGGGGCAATATTTTTCCATCCACTAACCCCATTCATCCTTTTTAGTCATTAGCTAGTCATCCATAACATACTATCATATCATCCCATCCATCTCCATCCACATCTATTCATACATATCCTCATTTTATTGCTTTGGACCTTGATAAAGAAGTGGAAAACATGTTGAAACTTGTCTTGGAAATCCTTTGATGTGTCCAAGAATATAAATATACCTAGAGTAGGAGCATATCATTCCTATGTGAGGCCATCCTTGGAAATCACATCCTATAACTCCCCCCCTTTCTATTTCCAATCCCATCCATCCATTATTATCATTATAATCCCATCCTTCTATCCACAATCCTACATTCCATATCAAAACTAGATTGGGATCACCTACCCAATATCCAATCCATGTGCCTAACTACCTTCAAATCCTATCCATGCACCCAATCCATCAAGCCATAGCTCCTAATTATCCACACCACACAAGAAAAATCATAAATTAATCTTGGTAGATCTAGCCATGTAGCCCAACACATATCTAAAATCATGAATAAGCTTCATCCTTGGTCTTACTAAAATACAAATCTTTTTAAAGCAACCAATCATCATCATCAAGATATATCATTCCCAATCCTCTTGTTGTTCTCAAGATATATTATTCCCACATCAATAAAACTTTTATCATAATGATCAAATTAGTTAATTGTTAGATTTTACCTTGATTAGGGGCATATTCTTATTGTCTTGTATTTATCTTTTATACATGCTTTCTTTCTTGTGTGTGTATCTTCTTGCTTTTCTTTGCATTTACAATAAGACATTTTAAAAAAGTTTCTTTTAGTTCCCACAACATACTTTCCTAAGGATGCCATAGTTCTTTATACTATGTTGCATCTTGAGGTTATTATTGGATCATCTTTTCTTTTATCTTTATTGTTACTTTTTATGCATCTTTGTGTGTATTTATTTTCTTTAATATTTTAATTTATTTTTTTAAGTTAGTCATCTACGCATATGACACATCATCATGATGGTCCATTATATCATAATGTATATCTATATAAAATAAAAAATATTGCTCAAACATACTAGAATGCATTTATACATTCCCAACATCTACCCATGCTCAAATAATCTAAGAAAATCTGATATCAATTTATTTATATTTCTAACATCCTAAGACATAACTCCATCATCCCCCAATCCATAAATATGCATCCCATTTATAAGTTTAGTTTCATCCATTTTTAGGGTACACTCGTGTTCTTCAAACCCACCTGTCCTCTTGAGGGGGCCTCTCATAATCCATTTAACCTCAATCCCATCTAATCCCAAATATGAAGCCTCTCAAAGTGTCAAACCATCATTTGAATCTAATATCAATGAATCCTTATGTTTTTATTTTGATATATCATTCTCACATCAACAACGTTGTCAAATCATTAGTCTTTAATCTTTGACACTTGGGGCATCTTCTCTCACTAGTGTCATTGTAGTGTAGAAAATTGTCACCCTTAAAAATTTCACATTATGTTTTGTCCCCCTAATTTATTGGACTTAATTAAGCTCTTATTTTTCCAAATTATGTATTCCAAGGCCTAATTTTACTATTTTCCAAAGGATTACAAGCATTGAATAATGATCCAATTGCTACTTTTCTCCTGACTAAGTGTGTCCTAGAAATTTGGGCCATGACCCATTGTGTCCCCCTTCTTAGCCAGGACCCAAATTTCAATATGTTGGTGGCATTTTTACATCCAAAATTCAAATATCAAGTGTCAACTTTTGAAATCTAATTTTTGGGAAATTAGCACAATTGTATATAAATACCTAGTTATTTTATCATTTGAAATTGAACATGAAATCTATTGGAAAAATTGTGATCAAGAGAATTATTGAGCGAGTCAAGAGCATCATTTCAGAGCTTTATTGTAGCAATATAAGATCCTAACATCATATCAAATTCTATATGAATTTATGTGTTCATGTTCATATTTTTGTGAAGGATAACCTTCATTGTAGTTTTCCAAAGAATTCAAGCATTCAAGCAAATCAAGCAAGAAAAATCCAAGATCCTTGAGGTGATATGCATGACTTTAGTCCTTCAAGGAAGCCATTAAAGGGTGGTAATTTGCAACATTGTGTTCATTCATCATTCCTTCCTTTCAACTATCATTCCTATCATTGGAATTTCCATTTTGGAAGTGGAAACACTTACAGGGGGTTTTACTGAGGCAAGTCCCCTAAATGGCCCAATATTTTCTCCCTCTTTAAGTGTGCAGGTTATAGGTTTGAAGAGGATTAAGGAAAGATTGAAGGAAAATTTTCCATTGTTGCATTTATTGTCATCAAAATTGTCAATCCACAAAAAAATCAATTACATAATTCATTGATGACATTTTAACAATTCTGCAACTTGGGATTAGGATCTCAAATCCAACATCAAATGAATACAAAATTAGTTTTAGGACTCCTAATCAAAGACCCATTCGTCTAGGGGCGATTGATGCCCTTTGTACATGCTAGACTCAACTTTTGGTGACAATTACATATCATCTGACACTTCCCAAATCCACATGCAATCTATAGTTTCAATCTATGTATTTCTAGAATATTGCATTTTCCATATTAGTTCATATAGTTAAATTAGGTTAATCATTCTTAATCATTTACAATCCATTCCATCTTTAATCATATGTAGATCCAGGTTTGATTGGCTCACCTTCAAGGTTGTAAGTCAATCTCATCACCTTGTTGATCTACATCTTAATGTAACTTGGAAAAAGGCCCCTTGCATCCTAGGTTCTTTGCATTTAGGACCTAGGATCACCCTTTTCTATGTTTCAATCATATATCCAAGTACCTATATCTACTTTCATTGAAAATAAATTGCTTCTTGCAATCACAATTCCATTTCAAGGAAGGGAGAAATGTAGACAACTAAATTTTGCTAATGCTTATTTCCATACCATCACCCCCATCTTGACACCTAACACCATTAATACATTAAAATAATTCATCTTACATTAATTAATCTACTTCGCTAAAATAAAATGGTTAAATAATATTTTATTATTTGACTAATTTAAATAAATCATTTTCCTACAAATATTGAAAATAATAAAATAATAAAATTTCATTATCCATAAATAATTAAAAAATTAGAATAATCAAATCAGTTAATGCTTTGATGGAAAATCAATTAACAATTTACATTCAATCAATTAACTCTTTGATCAAAATAATTAAATAACATATTAAATTTATAAATGAGCTAATTGACTAATAATAGTTGTCACCCATCTAATCCACTCCATCTTTAAAGGAATAAATCTTGATTTGAGATCAAATCCTAGCCATTCATCTGTATTCGCAAAATCCTAATAAAACCCTTCATTTCAAGAGATCGTGATCTTGGTTTGATCAAGTTAATGTTGTTTGAAAGAGAAATACAAATACAAATATTGAAATTAAGAGCATATCTACATAATGTTCTATTAGAGGTTTATATTGGAATTAAAATAATGAATTTTTAATATTTAAATTTTAATTCTTATTTGTATTTTAATTCTCATGCTTACAAAGAGTTTTATGAAACAAAGTTAAATTTTTTATTTAGATTTAAAAAAAAAAGCTTGGAGCACAAATTCTCCATATAGTCTCTATACAATGGTTGTGTTGAAAGGAGAAACCCTCAAGAGGATAAGAAAGACTAATTTTTTCCTAAAATTAATCATGTTGGTACTTCAAATATCCCATAATGTATGTGTTGTAACCTCATTTTAATGCATCTTATTTATCTTTGTTATCCTCTTATCTATTTATTTGACACCATTCATCCATTATTGATAAGAAAATTAAGAAATCTCTAGGTGGGTCCCCTATAGTACATGTTTTCTAAGGATGTCCATTCAAAATGATTTTTATCTAAAAATCTTTAAAAAAATGGTTAAGGGGCAGTTGTGAGGTCAATACCTAGTAATGTAACCTTTCCCTAGGTGAAATTAGGCCTTTCAAGTTTTTAAAGGTTTCAAAGACATTGAAAATTTTCCCTAATTCTCTAATTCCTCTTGTTTCTTGAATCCTCACAAGAGTGAAAATTATGTAAGTTTTAAAGTTTGAAAATGTTGGTAGGTCATCTTATAAATTATGATTGAAATTATTCATTATGGAGTAGGCTCTAGGGTATGAAAAATTTGTTATGTGTTTTGGAACTAGCAAGTCAAAATGTCTTCCTTGGTGGGTTTTCATACTTTTAGGGTCCTTAGCATCTTTCTGATAAGTCCCAATGTTTGAAGTTCCCCTAAAACCTCGTGCCCTAGCACTTCACTATATTATGTCCCAATTCCCTTTTCCTCCTCAAACCCTAAAATTGAGGTCCCTTTTACCTCCTTAGCTTTGAACCTTGAAATCATGGCTCCCCTTGGATCCTAAACTTATGAGGGTTCTAGAGATATTTGCACCATTTCCAAGCTTTCAACTTCCTCTAAAGTCCCTAACATTGACCCTTTATCCCTAAGTCCCTATTCTCTCTAGAGTTCTAAACTTTGACATCCCTTCCTTCTTTATCCCTATATCCCATTTTAATTTGAAATCCCACACCTCAATGCCTTAGTTCCTTTTCCTTCTATTTCCCTAGACTTTTGTGTTCCTCATTTCCCCAAAGATTCCCACACTTGAAATTTTTACCTTCCTTGGAGTCTAGACTTCCAAGGATCCCTCAAACATTTGTATATTTGTCTAGGAGTTTCAAGTCCCCCTAGACTCTCGGAACCTTGAGTATTGTTCAATAGCTCCACATAATTTTGGAAGTCCTAGGAACCTTTTCACTTGTATCCCTCAACCCTAATTCCCTTTGAAACCTTGAAACCTAGCCCTTTTTTGATACCCCTTGTCCTTGTATTTCCCCAAATTTAGAATTTTAGGATTTCTTGGCATCTTGTGACCTTGGTTCTAGGTTTCCATTCCCTTCATCTTCCTAACCCACACTCTTTAAACCTCCCATTCTTCTCAATAGCTTTGCAGAATTTTCTAACCTGTTGGCATACATCCATTAGTTCCCATAAAACATAAAACTTCACCATGTTCCATGATGATTAAAAACCATGACATGTTATGGGCATTTATTCTAACTTACCCTCCTACCATTCATATACTCTTCACTGAATATTTAATGCACATGAATCCAAATGGTTACTTTGTGGATTTCACATGGGATCCTCCATGACCTAGGTAGCATGTCACAACAAGAACTCCATTAATGTAAATGATGATTTCAAATGAAAGAGAGGGATGTCTCTCTATGCCCCTCATGTATAGTTGACATGTTTGAGATGAATTTATAGTACCAAAACATAAAGGAATGATACTCAAAAGGTATAGAAATTTCTTGTGCATAAAGGTTTTTAGGATTTTGTGCACATTTAAATTTTTTCCCTTGGTCATGAATTTAAAAAGTGGTATAAAAGGCCAATTTTTTATTGTTCTAAGGGTTAATGGTTTTTAATAAAAAAGGGAAAAAATGCGCATAACCAGAGAGAAAAATATTACAAAAGACCTAGTGTTCTAACTTCCAACACATGATAAAAATATTTTTACATTCTAACTATTTGAGTTTATCCCAAATTTGTATTGAATATATTGTAACTACTAAAGAATGAGTTTAATGTGCAGTTTTGAAATTGATTGAGTGTCTTTATATGTATTATGTGTACTCATCAATGTATTTTTGATTATTTGGCTAACCACGAGATTGTAAAATCCTTGCAAATCCTTTGCAAAGTATTTTTTTCAAGATAATAAAGGAAATGTACATGTATATTCATAGATTAATAACTAGACTCAATTAATATTCTCTAATTTATGTTATATTCAAATATGTATGTGTAGATCCTAGCTTGATAATATACTTGGAAAGACATGGTCTTCAATGATATTTTCACTAATGTAGATCATGAAGTGGTTTTATACATTACATCCCTTTGTATGAATATGTGAATCTATTTCCCAATTGGATATAGGTACTCGTCTACCATAATCTTAACCTACCATCATCCCAACACACCTAAAAAAATTCAATCTAAACATCTCTTTAGTTTGTGTTGATTTAGTGTGTTCCAATTAGTCTGAATGTGTATAAAAAATTAGGGTCCATCATAAATCACATCCTTATATATTTTGTGGCAATTTAACTAGTTTAATAAGGTGCAAGCCCTTGTGTGATCAAACTAGCATACAAATACAAAGTGATGAATCAAATAGGGTATACTATGCATTGTGTATGGTTTGTGTCAAGGTAAACATTTGCTTCATGTTTTTGTATTCAACACAACACCTAGAGAAGATTCCCATGGTCTAGTAGAGAGAAAATTTGAAGAAGGCATTACCTAACTTAGTAAATTGGTCCATTGTAACCTAATATGATCATAAGTTGAGGTTTTTGTCCTAAGTTTGAAACCCCTAGTGCTTGGGAGAAGATTTGGCTTCATATTTTTGGGTCCTACAACTTTGGGCACAACAAATTGGCACCATTACTCAAAACTAATTTAACTCTATCCATATTTTAAAAATCCTTATTAACTAGAATTTTGGCATAGCCAAGAAAATAAAGGTCCTTGGTTGACATTTGAAGATATATTTTGATAATTTTTTTTGTTTTCTCTTGATTGGAGAGTGGCAAATTTATCTAAGATCGAATTTAGAACCAAATTGAATGTAAAAAATTAAAATGGAGAAAGGAAAACACTCAAGAGCTGTTAAAGTAAATGACGATGCAACCATACAAGTAGGAAGACTTCACACTATTTGGAAATAAAAAAGTTTAGGTATATCTACTAGATTCAAAATTTGATGCAAAGGTGGGATATTGTGTACATGAACCTTGATGAATTAACGAAAGCCTATGCCATGGAAATTAATGTTGAAAGAAATATGAGATAATCCACTACTGAATTTGACACCATTTTCCAACGGACATTTGTCGGCAGTTCGACACATCTTTGTCGGAAGAGCGACACAATGGTGAAAATATTTTCATCGCTATTTTTTCGTCGAAATGCCGACAATGAATCAAACATCGAAATAATGGCAAAGAATTGTTGGTCGACGACATCCTGAAATGTTTGGGGATTACGTCAGAATATCGACAGAAACTTTGTGTATCCACCAATGAATTACACTAGAAGTTCATCGCTAGTTCGACGTAATGGGCAAGCAATAGCGTCGAAACAACAACAGAGGTTCGTCGCCATTGTGACGAAATGGGCAAGGAGTAGTGTTGAAACAACACCAAAAGTTTGTTGAATGTGCGACGAAATAGGCAAGTAGTAGCATCGAAACAACACCAAGAGTTCGTCGACTTTACGACAAAATTAGCAAGGAGTAGCATCGGAAGAACACCAAAAAGTGCGTCGAACGTGCGGCAAAATGGGCAAGGAGTGGCTTGGTGTCTACACCGAAAGTTCATCCCAATTGCAACAAAAGTTGTGGGAAGCTATGACATAATCTTTGTCATAGATATAGAAACTTCGTCGGGCCTTTTTGTTGATTCATCGGTTGGTTTCGTTGAAATTGCGACGAATCATCAATTTTTTTTTTTAAATATTCATGGAAATGTACCATTGCGAGACTGACAATTGGTCATACATATAGACTGCATATTGGTTTGATGCTTCAAACGATGCATTTCTTATATTGAAAAGTGCATTACCTTATTGAGCTTCTCTTTGTTTCGAGAATAGTTTAATATTCTCTACTTAACAGGGGCAACCACGTGACAGTGGAAGCTCATTTGGCCCCTCCCCCCCCTCACATCACTCTCAATTCTCCAAACCCAATCATATAACATTAATCATTGTTTCATCCATTAATAACATATAACATTCATTCATTCATCCATTAATAACATATAACATTCATTCATCCATTAATAACATATAACATTCGTTCATTAACATATAACATTCATTAATTAACATATTCACATTCATTCATTAACATATAATATTCATTCTTTCAGTTTTTACATATTATCAAAAATATGGTTGTCATGATATGATTACAATCACTTTTTTTTTGGTTTCTTTTGGAAAGCTACACATAAAGCTGAAGTGGAGTATCATTTTCTAAATCATCTCTG
>VDFB02352529.1:0-23870 GCA_007258455.2 Sequoia sempervirens
TATCGCACTCCTACAATATTGTAATGAAAGAACAACCACCAACTATAAGAGTTACTTTATTTTTAATATCATTGTCATCTTACAAAGAGAGTTATGGTATTAACCATGTTTAAGAGATCATTTTGATGACTATCATACAAATTACTAAAACATGTGAAGAATGCATTGAAGAGAATAATTAAGGAAATAATGAATGATTATCATGATAGGGCTATCATTGTCTTAATGCAGTCACAAGACTCTCTCCTACACTCTATTGGTACAAGCAAGAAAAGGTGATTTCTCACAATCAATATGAAAAAAATCATCCCTTTCCAAGATCCTATAAACTAGAGTTAGGTGATGAAATCAAAGTCTAAGACATCCCAAGGTAAGATTGTGATATTCATGAGCAAAGATTTAATTTTTAAAATTATCCTAGCCCTATTATTTGGGAATGGATATCATGGATCACCATTGGTTTCAAACTAATTACTCAAGAAGCTTTCAAAATAAGGGAATGATTCATAAATAAATCATAGGGTAACTAGTTCAAGAGTCAAAATCAATGATGATGGAAATGGGGACAATCATGTATCAATCTATCAATCCATCATTACAAAGGGTAACCCTATTAGAATCTTGTATTAGTAGGTTATTATTTTGACTAGCATTGACATCAATGTAATAGGTTTATCTTGATTTAACTTGTGGATATCTATTAGAATTAATCGTGAATGTCTACCACTAAGACTATCCTATAAGAAGATGAAGGGTTGATCATAATATTTTCATACCATTCACATGATTATTTTCATTGGTTGTAGGTTTATCATATTGGCATTAGTATTGAAAAGGAACTAAAGAGTAATAAACTATATTAATGTCAATTTTAAATCACATTAAAATATTGAGAAGCATTATCATAGGTTTCTACAATTTTCGTGGAGTAGATTTTTGAAGGTAGAATATGAAAAAATTGGAGCACCCAAGTTTGGGTGGTCAAATATGACTATTTCTAATATTGGAAGACATGACAAGGATATATGGTAATAATAGACAAGAGGAAAAAGATCAAGAAGATGAGGTTCAAATTTTGACCCTTGTTTTGGCGACATACTTCTTCTGGTTTTGTTGATGTTTTTCCTAAACCATTGTGGTTTCTAGTTTGAACTAACAGATATTTATTTGTTGCTTGGACTTGTAGCTTTTACAGTTGATTTGCAAGCACCATTATGTTGCTATATTTTCTCTAGTTTTACATGTTGGGGATACTCATGTATTAGTATTATTTGAAAGTGTATTGTATTCTATTGGTTTACAAAATAATACATTGGGCTACTATAGAGTGTGGGATTTGTTTTCTTGAAAAGGATTTCCCCACTTACAATTATGTTTATGTAGATATTTTTTATGTCCATACATGTTTCTAAGTTTTATAAGTTGCGAAGATAAAAATTTGTACCACATTTTCCTCATTTTATTGGTATATAAAGTGTCTCTACATAGCTTAATTCCACTAAAAAATCCTACAAAAGTGTTAGTCAAAATAATAAACTCTTATTCAACTCTAAATTTTAACTTTTCTGGCTTGGTAAGTAAAAACAATATAAGTATTAATTTTTAAAAAATAGATATTTATTTCGAAAATGAATATATATATTTTAATCTGCCCCTAAATAATTTCATAATGCATGTGGAATAAACAAATATGTATTTTCTACATGTATATCTATTTCCTTAAGATGGATATCAAAATCTTGCCACCATTTCAAATTTGTATGAGAATTAGGATTAGAAATCCCAAACCTATATTTTCCATGCAAATGACCAATATAGTTGTTTTCATAATTTTTATTACATTTGACCCTTTATACAAATAAGAGCTTTTAATGATTATATATTAAAATAAAAAAGATATACTAAGGAAACTCCTAATACTATAAAATAATAATATATATCTTATTATAATTTTACTAAATAATAATTAAATTAAGTTTTCTGCATTCACTATATTTTAACTCTTGATAGACAAGCTCAAAGATAAGTGATTTAAAGTCTCACTCAAGGATTTTTTTGCTCTACTAATTTTTCCTCCACACATCCTTGTCAATGTCATTATGCTTTAGAAAAGTAGGAATTATATGACTTTTCTTCCATTTATGACAACATCCTTCTCAATTGTAAGCCTATGGGAATTCTCCACCCCTTTAAATGTCCCAAATATTTCTTCCATTTATAGCTACTACTACTCAAGTTAAAGGTTTGATGAAAAAAAAATAATGGTACTCTTGTCTAGGAATTTTATAATCTTATTCTAAAATTATTTTATGAGGCATGGCTTCTACTACACTACTTGATATTATGGTTCCTATTGTAGAATTTGATAATCCATTTGATTGGATAATTTTATTTTATTTTGTATATTTTATTGGTAGGGTCAACCTGAAAAGAATATTAAAAAATTAGGTTTCTAGGACTTGTAACTTGCATGGGATTCACAATATTACCAAGAAAATCCTTGTTAGGATAGGTGACATTATAATTGCTATCCTAGGTTAATTTATGTATCTCCACGTTGTTTGGAAAGTGTTCTTGAGGACATGAAGGAAAAATGTTTATTATTAATTTTCCTATGACAAATTGTAATTGCATTCAAAGAGGTGGACCCTTCACAGTGGCGATTCCTAGGCATCTTGAGAGAATATTCTTCCTAGGCATCCAAATTTCTAAGTTGGGACCACTTGAGTGTGCATGTCCTTGCATGCTATTTGCATTTGTATGCTCTTGTATGGTTGGGTGAAAAAGTTTGCATGGTGGTGCATGATCTTGCATGTAGCCATCAGAGCCATCAATGACTTATGGATCACTTGGGTTTAACTCATTTTGATTCGTTGTGGGTTAGGTACCCATGTGAAGGCCATGTGATTATTGCATATTTTATTCCATGTTTATGGGCTATCCACTAAGTGGAGCATGGGTTTTTCTAGGTGGTTTTTCTTATTTTTTGGGATACCATTTATGGTATTATCTCCAACAAAATTCTATATATTGGAGCCTTGGGATGGTGGTTTAGTATGATTTATTTGTAGGTAGTTAGGACGATGAAGTGTTGTCAGATTGTAGAGAGGATTGTTGTAATGGTGTAATTCCTTGAAGATTAATACAAACATTAGATCTCTTTGGGTGTGGAGTTTCTTCTCCTAAGGGATTGTCCACATATATCTTGTGTTACTTGTGTCAATTACTTGTGGTATTTTAAATTTTTATTTCATTGTTGCAATTGTCAATCACTTAATCATTTTATGGCAATCTTTTAAACATATTTTCAGATTTGCAACCACATATTTAAGTTCATATTGTTTTAAGTTATACCTTTTTTTCCAAGATTTGGTATCAGAGATAATGGTTTTTCTAAGAGAGGGATGCCTTTCTTTTGAGTGTTGGAAGGTTTTTTAGTTGCAGTGGGAGCTTGTGCATTGTAGGTTTTTAAGATTTGTGAAGAAGATTGAAAACCATGGCCTCTACCTCTTGTTTGGATATTGAGAAATTCAATGGCATTGGATACGAAATGGGGAAGTTGAAGATGGAGGATCTCCTTGAAGAGATAGATCAATGGTTGGAAAATTTGAAGTAAACGAAATTGGGGAAAATGTATGATGGAGATTGGAAGAAAATGGATAAGAAGGAAAAGGGAACCATTCATTTGTGCCTTGCGGATTCCATCCTCTTGAATCTTTCAGAAGAAACCACTGCATAAAATTTGTGGAAGAGGATAGGTGATATCTATTAAACTAAAAGTTTAGCTAATAATTTGTATCTCAAAAAAAAATTATATTCTTTAAAAATGAAGGATGGTGATTCTATTGTAGAGCATTTAAATTCTTTTAATATGATTGTAAGTCATCTTGCATCAATAGATGTTAAGTTATAAGAAGAAGATAAATGTATTTTTTTGCTTTTATCTTTACCCCAATCTTGGGAAAATCTAATTGTTGCCATAAGTGGTGGTGGTACAAAATTGAAGATGGATAGTCTCATTGCAATAATTATTTTGAAAGAGATGGGGAGAAATTCCATGAATGTGAGCTCCCAAGATTCCTTGCATGTGTGAGGAAGGTCCAAAGAAAAAGGAGGGCCTAAAGGGGACAAGAAGAGAGAAAAATCTAAAGGATTTTCTAAACTCCCCGAGAAGAGAAGAGTAAAGTGTTGAAATTGTGGTAAAAGAGAGCATGTGAAAAAGGAGTGTAGGAACAATAAAAGTAGTTTGGATGCTTCCATGGAAAAGTCTTTTGAAGATGATGATTCTAATGCTTTATTTATTTCTACTAACACTATTAGTAATGATGCTTTGCTTATTGGTTTAGGTTTCTCCTACCATATGACTCCTCACAATGAGTGGTTTACATCATATTCAACGTATGATGGGGATAAGTTTTTCTTGGTGATAGAAACATGAAGAAGATTTTTGGTAAGGGAAAGGAAAAGTTTTGTTTCATTGATGAGAGGGTTAAAACCCCTTGATCATGTTTTACATATTACAAGACTTGGGATAAATTTAGTTTTAGTATCCAAGTTGACATGTGAATTTGAAAAGTTTGGTTGGAAGTTGGCAAGAGGGAGTTTTTTGATTGCTAAAGGATCTCAAATAGGGACTTTATTTAGGATTAATGCCTCCACATTTTTTAATTTTTCCAATGTAACTTTCATTGAAAATGCATGTATGTTGTGGCATAATAGATTGAGTCACATAAGTGAGAAAGTTCTTAAAACTATTTTAAATAAAAAGTTAGTTGACGGTCTTTATGATTATTTTGTTGGTAAAAATGATTTTTGTGAGCATTGTGTGTTTGGTAAATAGAATAGATCATCATTTCCTAATAGGACTAATAATTATAAGAGATTATTAGAGAGATCATTCTTTTAAATGTGTTTGAACCAGTGGATGTTGACTCTTTTGGAAAACCTCATTATTATGTTACTTTCATTGATGATGTGACAAGATACACGTGGATTTATTTTATCCATGCAACATTTAAAGATTTTAGTAAGTTTAAGGAATTTAAATCCTCATTTGAGAAGAAAATGGATTACAAGATAAGGGTGTTGAGATCTAAAAATATTAGGGTAAATATTGTTCTAGGGAATTTGATGAGTTTTGTAAGCATGTAAATATTGTCTAGTAAAAGACTACACCTTATACACCTCAACAAAATGGGGTAGTAGAAAGAATGAATTGAAGCTTAATGGAAAGAGCTAGGTTCATGTTGAGTGGTACTTAGCTTGATAGATTCTTTTGGATAGAAGTTGTAAGTACTACATTTTATTTGGTTAATAGATCTCTGTGTTCAGCGCTTGTTGATTAAACTCCTTATGAAGTGTGGATGGATAGGAAGCCTTTTGTTTCACATTTAAGGGTATTTGGTTGTGAGGCTTTTGTTTATGTGCCTCAAGAGAAGAATTTTAATTTGGATCCAAAAGCACATAAATCCATCTTTGTTGGTTATGGTGAGAATGTAAAAGATTAAAAGCTTTGTAATCCAGTAACTCATAAAATGGTTTTCTCTAGAGATGTATTTTTTAGGGAGATTAGAGCTTACTCAGGTGAAGAACAACCAAAGGAGAAAGACAAGACAAAGATATAGTGCACTTCAAGAAAAATATCGAGAGGTAGGAAGATGTACACGTGGAAGAAAAATTAGAGTGATTTGATGATGGATGAGAAGAAGATGGTTTAGATAGTTGGAAGGATGTGTAGGATGAGAAAAAAAAATAAGAGGAATTTAGGTAGATCCCATTACTCCAACATTGAGGAGATCCACAAGACAAGAAAATCAAATTGACAACTATGGCCATATAGATTACAATAGTGTGCTTTGAGAAAAATATTGAGAAGTGGGAAGATGCACATGTGGAAGAACAACCAGATTGATTTGAGGGTGGAGAAGAAGAAGAGGGTTCAAAGAGTTGATAAAGTTCATATGGTGTGCAAGATGAGCATGAAGAAGAAGAAGAGAAACAAGAGCCACATACTCCTACCTTGAGAAGATCCATAAGGAAAACAAATCTAGTTAACAGGTATAGGCCACCCAATTTACATTCTGTATTTTCTTTGTTGAGTACTAACGATGAACCTAGATCTTATAGGGATTCTCTTTCTTTAGAAAAAAGTGAGTCTTGTATGTAGGCCATGAAAGAGGATATGATGGCTCTTTATAGTTGTGATACTTGGGATCTTGTGAATTTTCCAAAAGGAAAGAAGCCCATTGGTTGCAAGTGGAGTTTTAAAAACAAATTTGGAGTAGATTGTTGGTTAGAGTAGTACAAGGCTAGATTATCAGTCAAGGGCTACTCCTAGAAAGAGGGAGTTGATTCCAATGAAATTTTCTCTCCTATTGCTAAGTTAACTTCTATTAGATTCATGCTATCTATTTATGCTTCTTATTATTTCTTGCATGGGGATCTTGAGGAAGAAATTTATATGTGATAGCCTGATGATTTTGTTGTGAAAGAAAAATGAAACTTGGTTTGCATGTTAAAGAGATCTCTATGGTTTGAAACAATCACTGAGGATGTGCTACTAGAAGTTTGATTCCTTTCCATTAAATTTGGGTTTTGTTAGAGGGAATGTGTAGGATCATCATGGAAAAAAGAGGTCCTTAAGTGGTGAAAAATTTAGAAAAATCATAGTTAGAAAAATTGACTAAAAATTTGAATAAGTTATCTATATTATTTCAAAAATATGTAAGAATAGAATCTATAGCAAATTGAATGTAGTTTCTAAACTACTAGGTTTATTTTATAAAAAAATCTATTTGGTGAAAATTTGAAATTTCAATGCAGTAATACTTAAATTTCAAGGAAAAAATAAGAAGTAGGTGTTTGTCTAACCACCCTAACCACAATAAACTGATCATATTTTTTTAGAATATTTTAGATATAAGTAGAGGACTCATTTCCTAATGTGATGCATATTTTTTTGTATTTTTTTTCCAGGTAAATAATTAATTATGATTTTTTATTACAAATTTTAAAAATATAAGAACTTGTATGTCTGACCACCTTAACTTGGTCAAAACTTCATGAAATTATTAAAAAAAAATTATCCTATAGTATGCAAAACATAGAATGTGACGCATGTTTCAGATTCAAAAAATGTGATACCATTTGAAAGCTATAGATGTTTTTCAATCAACCTATCAATCAGGACTTTAGTCGTAATTCAAATAGAAAATGAATAATAATTATTTATTAAATTCAAAGTAAAGCATAATTTATATTGGTGGAAAACTAAGAATCTCCTTTACGAACCCTTTTTGTTTCATCAATTTTGGGTAAAAAAAAGTCATCAGCCACATACCCTAAACATACCCATCATATCGGTAGTTTTTGGCCCATAATGATCCTACACATACCCTAGAAGTGAGGAGGATCATTGAGTTTACATTGAGGTTATTGATTATCATATTCTAATCATTATCTTCAATGTTGATGACTTGTTGTTTATGTGTAACAAGGTGATGATCAAGGAGCTTAAGACTGATCTTTTTCAAACATTTGATATGAAGGACTTAAGGGATACAAAATATGTTTTTGGGATGGGGATCAGTAGGGATTAGGCTCATAGAAGGCTTTGGTTAAGTCAAAGCAAGTATGTTGATACTATCATACAGAGGTTTAATATGCATGTGATTGTAAGCTAGTAAATATTCCATTTCCAATTGGTACTAAATTAAGTTTAGACATGTGTCCTAATTTTGATGATCTTGAGTATATGTCTAACGTTCCTTATGCTAGTGTCACCGGTAATTTAATGTATGAAATGGTTTGAAATAGACTAGATGTAGCCCAAGCAGTGGGAGTTTTGAGTAGGCTTATGTATAACCTTGGTAGAGAGCATTGGAATTTTGTTAAGAGGGTGTTTAGTTATTTGCATGGTACTTCTAATTACTATTTGGTTTATCATGGTACTAATGATGTGGATAATTCATTGGACATATGGGAGTTTTTTGATGCAAATTGGGAATGCGACTTGGATAATTGAAGGTCCACCAATGGCTATGATTTTATTTTGTTTGGAGGTGCAGTGAGTTGGATGAGTAAAAGGCAGCGTAAAGTTCCATTATACACTACCAAAGAAAATTCTAGATGGTAGCTATGCATGCTTCTAAAGAGGTTGTTTGGTTATAGAGACTCGGTAATGGAATTGGTTTTGATTGTGGGACAATGAGGATTGGATGTGATAGTCTCAGTGCCATATGTTTAGCTAAAATTCCTATGTATATTTAATGATGGAAATATGATTCCACCTCTTTGAGAGATGGAACAAGGGAGATGAGACCCTCCTATTTCACTAATATAACATTCAAGGAAACCATTAGATATCTCAATCTAGGGATGAAATGAAGGAAAGAGATCTACAATAGGGTGTCCTTGGGTATGATAAATGACTAAAGAAGGGTTCACCACCAAGCTAGGGCTTGGAAAGATAAGAGATGAGTAAATCATGCAAAGTACCATGCAAAACCTAACTGGATGACCTAGGAAATGAACCTGAAATACAAAATATCAAATTGGAAATGAATAGAGGTTCATTTGGAATAGTGATGAGGTAAAAAAAAACTCTAAAATCTTGAAAACTTCTTGTTTGATGCCCACTAGGACTCATACGCCAATATGGGTGATTTAGTTCTAGACTAGGGTTTTTGTGCCAAAATTGGAATCTGATAGTGGTGAGTCTAAATCTCTTGAAATCTAAAAATATGTTGTACTAGAACTCATACATCACAAGTGGCATAACATTCCTACTCTACTTTTTTGGAGGGTTAAGACATGAATCTTCTATCCTATGTTTGCTCTTCCCTTCACACTTCATTTCCAGATCTAAAACCTTCATTTGTAACCTGTAGGTGACTTTCTATGAAGAAGACAACCTTGTAACGTAATATTCAAATATCCTGCAAGCCTTAAAGCACCTAGATCTACAATCGCACATGTAGAGAGAAGGAAAAACTTGTTGATTGTTAGGAAATAGGGGTTTTCCTTGGTCAAACCCTGTTTAGGTAATTAAACCAAATGATGAAACAATAAAATAAGGACATCAAACATGAAACATGAGACAATTATACCTTGAATGATGTCTTGAGATCTAAATCAACAATCTAACATGAAGTGTCCATGTAGAATGTAGATATTGATATGGAACTTTGATATAAAACAATGCTTTTAAATGGATCTCCAATGCTACATCACAACACGAGCTCAACAACATGCTTGATGCTTTATGATCTTGACATGATGATGGATCTTGAATTTTTGCAACAAATGATGAAGAATTCTAATCTTGAATGTCTTAGAAATGATCTTGAATACCCTATGAAGCTCTTGTGAAGTATTGGAATGCTTAATTCTTGATTGTTTAGGATGATATCATGAATGCATATATGAAATAATGATTTTATACCTTCTTTATATAGGAAACCATCCAATCTCTCATTTATTAGATCTCAAAGGCTGACATTTATGAAATTTGAACTTAAAACCCTAATTTTCTCTCTCAAAACCCTAAAAAGGGGACAAATTTGACTCATATGCCACTTGTATCATATAGGTCCCATCTAGATGGGACTCATACACCCAAGGTGGTGTATGGGTCCCAGTAGGCCTTTTAAGGTGGAGGAAATTTCAGGGAGTTAAGAAATTAAGTGCATTTATTGATCTTATCAAGATTTTAGTTGAAATAAGCCTCGAGATGCATAATATATGGTCTTAGGGGCCTACTAATGATGACATGAAGGTTATAAATGCAGGAGGGCCCAAAAATAAATGTGAAAGTGTAAATGAATATACTTTACAACATTAAGTTAAGGCAAAATTAGGTTAATTTAGCTTAAAAGGGGCCTAAATCTAGTGTGAATATGTGAGACACATTACAACACTAGATCAAGGTTACATTAGGTCCATTTTAATGTTAATTATATTCCAAAATTAAGTGAGAAATTGTACCATCTCCAAGAAGCGGTTACATTTTTTGTCATTACATCTAGCCCTCACTTTACTAAGAGTAGGAACTTGCTTCAAACTCACACTAAAGTAGACATTCAAAAGGGGTCCAAATGTACCAATTCTAAAAAGATAGGGAAAAAATAACCAAGAGGGTTGTGCAAGCCCCCAATATCATGATCCTATGGCAACCCAACATAAGCACAGAGGGACACACACAAGGTGAATGATATGCAACATTAAGATACACAAATATGTAATGTCAATAACTAAAAGAAAGAAAAAAACAAAAATAGGTGGATCAAGCCTTGATCATTTTTCTAACATGACGTAGATCATATCTAAGTTTATTTTCCAACATGTACACTCACTCTAAGACAACAATTTTTTTGTCTATCTGGTAGGTGACTATCCAAAAAGAGTGGCTTGGTGAGAAATTCATGCCTTTGTATCGGCTTCCCACCGTATAATGAGAAAGTCATGCGCACATTTAGGATTCTCATCATAATTTAATCATACCAAAGTTATACCTCCTGATAAATTTGACAAGGTGCCACAAAACAATTAACTTCGAGCTCCATAAGGCAAGGAAAGCTTTGTATGCCTGAAACTCATGAAAAAAAAGATGGAACCAAAAGCAAGAAAAGTGTATTTTGCAAGGTGGCCATATAAAATATTTTGTAAATGAAAAGTAGTGTAAGGTTTGTTCAAAGGGATTTTTCTTAGTTCATGTAAGGTGTCTTCTTAAGGAACCTCATGGCTAATGTCTCCAAGAGGGGAAAAGTCAAAGAACTATCATGATCTTGAAGGATATCAAGCCCAATGACACCACCATTAAAAGAACACATCACAAGAATAAAGAAAATCACACAATAAAAAATGAGTGTCGATTTATTCCCCCACTTTAAAGCGGTTGTTAATACCATTGCTATGAGAAATTGCTTTAAAATAGAAAAATACATGAGAGCTTACTCAGAAAGCTCTATGCCAAGTCATATGTTTCCAATAAGTTACATCATGAAAAGTGGTTTCCCACAAAACTATGTCAAATGCGAGCCAACGTAAGGAATTTCATCCACATCCTAAGCTTGCTCTTATATGTACATGAAAGGAAGTCAACTAGCCAAAAGAGACAACAAGTGAAATATGAGGACAAGGCTACCTAATCCCATGCCCCCATTTAGTGCTAGACAAGTATGAGCCAAAATGATTGATGAGAGACATGATAGAGTGGAAATAAATATCAATTAAAAGAATTAGGTGCCTCATCATGAGGAAGAGCACCAAATTCCTTACTTATGTTGAATTTTATCACTTAAAACCTTACATTCATTAGTAGAATGACCACGAACTCTACGATATGCACAAATTGAACTCTTGTAGTAGAATTTCTTTCATGTTCTTGGAGGGAGAGATATCAAATGATCTTGGAGGATTCTTGACAAGATACCCTTTTGATTAGTAGTAGATGTTCCTTTACTTTGTGACAAAAGGTATCTCTTGCTTAGTATAGGATGTCATACTTACAAAAGGTGCTTTAGATTGTGATAGTTTGTACTCTCCTTTATGTGAGGGTGTAAAATCTTTCAAATTCAAATCATTAGTGTTTTGCATGATGAAATTGATGTTAAGCGAGGATTTCTTTGTTTATTTCATTTCTTTCAAAGGAAAATACTCAATACCACTAGTGGTTATTAGTTCAGGATGCACTAATGTTAGAGTTATCTTAGAGGAATCTTTTGTAAGAGTGTTGATATTAAGTGAAGGAATTTTTTTTTTCAAGGGAGAATAACCAAGACCACTAGTCTTTTCTTGTGTGTGAGGCTCTATAGGGACACACATACCTTGTTCTTTAGCACCACATCCTTCTCCAATATACCCAAGTTTCTTCATGAGTTCATAACCTTTTCCATAAAGCTGTATCATTTCTTTCAGATTTAGTAGTTTTTCATAGTCAGTTTCATCAAAGTTTGTTCTATAATTTGCTTCTTCTTATAAAGTGTTTGAGGTGGATGATTTCAAAGGGTCTTCCAAATTTTGTGTTGACATTACCACTTTTTCTTTTCCCTTTTTAGATTATTCTCCCATGAATGATGTGAAATGTAAGGAACCCCAATCATCTTCTAATAGCTTCATGAGTTCCTCAATATGTTTTTCTTTGTCCTTTTGCTACACAGGTTCTAAGTTTGTGTGGTAAGTGTCAATGTTTTCAAAGGATTTTCCTTATTTTTCTCAATGTTTAAACAACTGTTTGGTTTAGGCTCGGCTTCAAGTATGTAGACTTTGATGTTGTAGGCATACTTAATTATATGATGAAGAGTAGAAGGCACCCCATTCATTGCATGAATCCATGGTCTTCCTAAAAGAAGGTTATATGAAAGATCATGAGGCATAACATGGATCAATGTTTCTAATGTGTCCTTTACAACTATAATAGGTAAAGTGATCACACCAAGCGGTTGTTTTCCTACATTTTCAAATCCACTAATAGATAAAGAATTAGGTTGAATTTTATATTTATCCACACCAAGCATATCCAAAAAATTTATGTACAAACATTAAGATTGGAGCCATTATCAACAAGGTTTCACCTTATGCATCTTCCCTTGTAGTGAAATATTACCATGAAAGCATCATTTATTTCTTTTTGTTCAAAAGGAGGGAGCTCACTTTGGTGGAAAAAAATGTTAGTGTTTATTCCTTGAATCATGGCTACTATGTCATTCGGGTTTGCACTAAAGAGGACCAAAAATTGTTGCAAGGAACTTTGAATCATGTTATGATAATGAGGGGTTGCTTGAATAAGATCCCATAGTGATATTTTAGTAGGAGTATTCTTTAGTTATTCAACAAGATCATACTCCTTTCCACTTTGTGAAGGAAAATGAGGACCTGGTAAGATAGGGTTAGGTAGTGGGAGGGATATTGAAGGTATTTGTATTGGTTGCAGATTGTCTCTAGTGTTATATGTATGAGCAATGGTATTATAACTTGATTGCTGCAAAAAAATATTCTTAGGTGGGTAAAGGATAAGTTCAAGTTTTTTGAGTTGGAGGCTTGTGTGAAGGTGGGTGAAGGATGAGTTGAGGTTGAATAATATTAATGTCCCTTAGTGAAGGAAATTCTAATGTTACTTTATCATTTTCATCTAAGGATTCAACTATATCACTATTGTCAATGTTATGATTTTCTTGCACCATGATCTCCTCCTTAGGAGGAGAGTTTTTAGGACAACTACAAAATAAATGTTTGTGACATTCAAACTTTGGTTCTTCTAAAATGAATTCATTGCAAGTAAGGGAGTTACCAATGGTTAGATTTTCTTTCTTATCGGTGATGGTGTTTTCTTTTTCAATAATGTTTTCCCTAGGATAAGAGGGACACATAAGATTCTTATGACTCTCATTGGTTGTATTTTCTAACCTCAAAGTATCTTCTTCACAACTAAGAGAGATACTAGGAGAAGAACAAATGTGATTTTCATGTTTATCTATGATTTAATACAAGAAAGGGATGAATAGAGACTAGTTAAGGTGGTGTTTAGAAATGTGTCTATGATTTCATTCTATTGTGCCATAACATCTTCCAAAGGGGGAGGAGGAGAAGGAAAATAAAGAATTTCATGATTCTCAATGATTGCATATTCTTTCACCAATATACCTTCATCGCTAATAGTAGAGGTATTGAGAGAAGAACGATTATGATCATCATGGTTATCACATCATTCCCACAAGTAGGAGAGATAAGAGAGGGTGCAGATTTAAGGAGGGTGTCAAAATTTTCACTTTCTTGCACTAAGAGACTCTCATGACTAGGAAATGTATTGAATTCAAATGACTAACATGCTTATTGACTTAATTTTTCTTTGCAAACTTGGAAAAGATAGATGCCAAAATTTGTGAAAAGTAATCTATGCAAACTTAAAATGGAAAGATACATAAAATGCAACACAATGGCATAAAATGAAATGTGTAAATGCAATTCTCAAATTTCAAACAAGGTAATTTAATTATTACATTATGCAACAATTTGAAAATGAAATGTTTTAAATGAAAATTTGGAATTGAGCAATGCATGAAATGAACCGATTTAAGCTAGATTTAATGAAATACATGTAACAAAAACTCAACCAACTAAAACATATAACTAATGACATCAAAAAGAAGTGTAGAAACAAGGTTTTCAATGTTGTAAAAGGCAGTTTTAGGGCTAATCAAGGACTAATTCTCTTAGAGGGGCATATGAGTCCTAGTCAGGTTTTAGGGGTTCAAATGATAGAAAATGGACAACATTGAAATCCTAGAAAGTAGGAAAAACAACATTTACTAGGACTAAATCACCCAAAGGGGTGTATGAGTCCCAAATTAGGGTTTTTGTAACGTTTTCAACAAATTCTATGTGAATGCTATATTTTCTGGTTTGTATGATGTCTAGGATGAGTGCAAAAGAAAATTTCAAATGATTTTTGATGATGCAAGATGCAAAAATGCAACCTATATGCACTCCAAATAAAAAAATGAAATGTTCTAAATGTATGTTCACCAAAATGATTTGTTGAAAAATGTCACTCTATGTTTGGGAGATAGATCAACACTTTTCTCCAAATATTGAATTCAAGGAAACCCTAGACATCTCAAACCAAGGATGTAAAGGGGAAAGAGATATTCAATAGGGATGTTCTAGGGTTTGATTATAGACTAAATAGGGGTTCACCACCAAGCTAGGGCTTGGAAAGACATGAAATGTAAATGACACGTAAAGAACCATGCAAAACCTAGCTAAATGACCTAGGAAATGAAACTAGAAAGAAAAATAACAAATTAAGAATGAACAAAGGTGCACTTGGAAGAAGGTGTTAGTATGTGGAAACTGACCATGCTATACTGTATAGCCCATGGTATACTGTACACCCCGGCCCCCTGTCCTCACCCATGCTATACTGTATAGCCCATGGTATTTTTTTGCCATTTTTTTCACGTTGTCAGCAAAAACGGAAAAATCTCTAAAAAAGAAAGAAAACTGACTTTGTAAAACCCTAATTCTGGAAGCTTCTAAAAGCTTGTTAAAAGGGGTTCAGATGGGGGTTATAGTATGAGGAAAAACGTGATTATTCACAAGATTGTAATAGGTTTTACACTGGATAATGAAAGTATTGGATGGCTACTGTTTGGTGGATGTAGCCCAGATTGGGTGAACCACGTAAAATTCTCTATGTTATGATTTATTCTGTGTATGTTTTAGTTTCTTTGTTTATTATTTAAATCTACATTTAATTGTTAGATATCTGCCATCTCTAACCCTAACAGAAGGATGAGGTCAAAAAAAGCTCTAGGGCCCTGAAAACCTACTATTTGGTTCCCAATAGGACTCATACACCAGTCTAGGTGATTTACTCCTAGACTAAGGTTTTTGGGTGGAAACAGGAATCTGACAGCGGCGAGTCTGAATCTCCTGAAATGTAGAAAATATGCTATAATGGGACTCATATTCCACAAGTGGCATATCAATCCCACTCTACTTTTTTAGAGGGTTGGGACCTAAATTTTCTCTTACATCTCTGCTCTTCCTTCCATACTTTATTTTTGGATTTGAAACTTTGATTTGCAACTTGTAGGTAGCCTTCCATGAAGATAGCAACCTTTTGATGACTTGATGACTTTATTCAACCTTGCAACCTAGTCTTCAAAGGATCTTTAAACTCCAAGACACCTAGATTTGCAATCACACATGTAGAGAGAGACAAAACCATTGATTGTTAGGAAATAGGGGTTTTCCTTGGTCAAACCCCATTTAGGTAATTAAACCTTGTGATAAAATAATGAAATATGAACATGAAACATAAAATATGAAACATGAACAATGATACCTTGAATGATGTCTTGAGATATAAATCATCAATCTAACATGAAGTGACCATGTAGAATATAGATCTTGATCTTGAATTGGAGATGCAACAATACTTATAAATGGGTCTTCAATGCTACATCACAACACTAGCTCAACAACATGATTGATGCATTATGATCTTGACATGATGATGGATCTTGAATTGCTACAACAAATGATGAAGAATTTTTCCCTTGAATGCCTTAAAAATGCTCTTGTAAACTCTCTTGACACACTTGTAAAGTCTTGGGATGCTTAACTCTTGATTTCTTAAGATGATATCATAAAGCCTTGGTGAAATAATGATTTGAGACCTTTCTTATATAGGTAATACATCTAAATTACCATTTATTAGATCCCAAAGGTCAAAATTCATAAAATTTGAACATAAAACCTTGATTTCCCACTCAAAACCCTAAAAAGGGGCCAAGTGGGACTCATACACAACATGTGGTGTATAGGTCCCATTCGGATGGGAATCAAATGCCCAAGGTGGCATATGGGTCCCACCAAGCATTTTTAGATGGGGGAAATGTCAAGGAGTTGGAAAATTAAGTATATTTGATGTCTATGTCAAGATTTCGATTGAAATAAGCCTCAGGATGCATAATATAGGGTCTTAGGGGCCTATTAATGATGAAATGAAGGTCATAAATGTAAGAGGGCCTAAAATTGAATGTGAAAGTGTAAATAAATACACTTTACAATATTAAATTAAGGAATAATTAGGTCGGTTTAGCTTAAATGGGTCCTAAATCTAATGTGAACATGTAAAAAACATTGCAACACTAGATCATGGCAACATTAGGTCCATTTTAATGTTAATAATTCCCAAATTAAGTGTTAAAATGTAAACAATGATATTTTTTGACACTATAGTTCCAAAGAAGGATGGTAGTTCGAAGGTAAAAGATGTTAGTCCACAATATATAGAAGTAGCAGAACTATTGGAAAAATATGGAGACATCATATATGCAAATGTACTAGATGGTTTACCACTAGTTTAGAGTATCAATCATCACATAGATCTAATACCTAGAGAAAGTTTTCCAAACAAAGCAACACATAGAATGACACCAACAAAAAATGCATAATTGAATCAAAAGATGCAAGAGATTTTGAAGAAGGGATTGATTAGAGAAAGCTTAAGCTCGTGTGTGGTACCTACTATACTTGCACCCAAGAAAGATGGAGAGTGGAGAATGTGTATAGATTCCAGAGTAATTAATAGGATCATAGTTTGTTGCAAGATGGTGTGTCCCTTGGTCTCCTTGGTACAACATAGTGCTTGGGTTTGTGACATGACCTAATTGCCTCCCATGGATCTTGTATAATTTAGGCAGTTGTATTAGGCAATAATAGGTTGATCTTTTGGTGCAATGATAACCACTAATGTAACAATTGGTACCAGAGCTGAGGTCATAGGTTTAGACCCCTCGCCTACACTAGGGGGATTGATGCAAGATGGTGTGTTCCTTGGTATCCTTAGTGTAGCACAATGCTTGGGTTCATGACATGGATTAATTTCCTCTCATGGAACTTGTATAAATCTGGTGATTATATCGAGCATTAACAGGTTGATATTTTGGTGCAACGAAAACCACCAATGTAACACAGTCAAGTATAGATTCCCAATGCCAAGGATGGATGACATTATGGAGTATTTATGTGGAGAAAAGTATTTCACAAAGATTTACCTAAAGAGTGGATACCATCAAATCAAAATAAGAGACAAAGATCAATGGAAGCTTGCATTTAAGACTAATGAAGGATTGTATGAGTTGTTAGTGATGCCTTTTGGATTGACCAATGGACCTAGCACTTTCATGAGACTGATGAATGGGGTACTAGAGAAATTCTTGGGTAAGTTTGTGTTTATTTACTTGGATGATATTCTAATTTTTAGTAAGACTAGAGAAGAACATTTGTGACACATCAGACAAGTATTGCAAAGATTGAGAGAATATAAGTTGTTGATTAATGTTAAAAAGTGTAGCTTTATGAAGATAGAGTTAGTGTATCTAGGTTTTTTCATTTTTGCTGAAGGATTGAAGATGAACCTTGAGAAGGTTAGAGAAATTATTGAGTGGCCTACACTAGTGAATATTGGAGAGGTAAGATCATTTCATGGATTGGCTAGTTTACACTAGAAGTTTATCATAAGCTTTACTAGTATTTTCACACCTATGACAAAGACAATGAGAGGAGATAAGAAAGACTTTAAATGGAAATCCGAAGCATAAAGAAATTTTGAATTACTATAGAAAATGGTGATAGACCAACTAGTGTTAGCATTGCTTGATTTTGATAAAGTATTTCAAGTTTATTGCCATACAAGTGGAAATGCAAAGGGAGTAGTACTAAATCAAGAAGGGAGACCAATAGTCTAATTTTTTGAGAGATGGAATGATTCCTGAAGAAGATATTTATTTTATGATCATGAATTCTATGTTATAATCAAAGCCTTGAAGAAGTGGATAACCATTTGCTGCCTAAGGAATTTTTGTTATACACCTATCATTAAGGTCTACAGTATTTCAATAGTCAAGAGAAATTGAACCAAAGACATATAAGATGGGTAGAGTTCTTGTAGAGTTATAAATTTGTGTTGAAGCATAGGAGTGGAAAGTAAAACAAAATTGTAGATGAATTGAGCAAAAGAAGGAATTTGTTGACAAAGACAAGGATAAACATAGTGGGTTTTGACTAACTAATGCACATGTATGAGGATGATCCATATTTTGTTGAAGCTTGGAAAGCATGTAAAGAACCATAGTGACAGAACAAAGCCAATGGTTGGATTATGTCATTCAGGAAAACATGTTGTTCGAGGGAAATCAATTGTGTATTCCAAGGAGTTCAATGAGGGAGACTCTGATTAAGGAGAATCACAGTGGAGGATTAGAATGACATTTTGGAGTGGACAAGATAGTAGCTTTGGTGAGTGAACACTATT
Source organism: Sequoia sempervirens (assembly GCA_007258455.2). Classification (NCBI taxonomy): domain Eukaryota; kingdom Viridiplantae; phylum Streptophyta; class Pinopsida; order Cupressales; family Cupressaceae; genus Sequoia; species Sequoia sempervirens. The sequence goes on from VDFB02352529.1 coordinate 18,824, forward strand.
TTTGGCCACAAATATATAAGGATGTTAAGAAGTATGTTCAAAATTACATAATTTCTCAAGTGGAAAAAGAGAACGGTAACAAACCTTTGGTAGTAATGGAGAAACCATGGGAAGATATAAGAATCAATTTCATATTTGGATTGCAAAGAACATAGAGAGGACATGATTTTGTAATGGTAGTAGTGGATAAATTTTCTAAGATGGCACATTTTATTCCTTCTAAGAAAACTAATGATGATGTGCATGTTGTTAAACTATTTTTCGAGGAGATTATGAGATTACATGGATTACCAAAAAGTATAGTTTCAAATAGGCACACCAAGTTCATTGGATACTTTTGGAGAACATTGTGGAAGAAGATGCAGATTTGGAGTTCAATCAGTGTATCACCCACAAATAGATAGACAAATAGAGGTAGTGAATAGAAGTTTGGGAAACCTGTTGAGATTTTTGGTTGGAGATAATGTAGGAAATTGGGATATAGTTCTACCATAAGTATATTTTGCATACAATAATTCAGTTAACAGGAGTACAGGGAAGACACCAAGACATAAATATAGAGAACAAGAGGAGCACAAAAGTAGAAGAATTTGTAGGATTCATGGAGACACTACATAGTCAAGTCTGGAAACACTTGGAGGACATGAACATGAAATATAAGGATAAGGTAGATGAGAAGAGGATACATAAGAAGTTTTTTCTTGGAGATGAAGTGATGGTATGTCTTAGAAAGGAAATATTTCCAATATGAACATACAATAAGTTGAAGATGAAATTTTGACTATGTAAGATTCTTAGGAAGTTTGATTTTGAAAGTGCATATGAAGTGTCAAGAGTTACCGAAGACACCTCATATATCACCTATTTTCAATATTATAGACATCTATGAGTATCATGAAGGACTATCAAGTGGCAGTAGCAAAGAATTTGATTTGAAGGAGAAGTTGACACATCAACCACTAGAGGATATTAAGCAAATCTTGGATGCCAAAACTAGAAGAAGCACTAGGAAGAAGCATTACATGGAATATCTAGTGAAGTGGAAAGGCATACCAGTGGAGGATTCATCATGGATTTCTCAAGTTGAGGTGGACCACTTTGGTTTTCCTCTAGCTCGTGGAAAGTGAGGGAATCAATTTTCTTCCAACCTTGGGTGTATGATGCAGGAGGATCCCTAGTTGTAAAGAAATATCGCATCAACCAAGAACATTTCTTTTCTTTCATTTTAGTTTGTATAAGTTTCAAAATTTCATTTCATATTTCATTGCATTATTATTTCTTAGCTCATGGAGTAGGACATAGCATCTACACGAGGTCATCTATATCATATCCCAATTTCATGAGATTTGTATTTGTTTCCAGAAAGTTATCACTCTCATAATTGAGCTATCATTTATAGTCATTGCATTTGGGGCCAACCTGGTCCATAATTGTTGTGTAGACTTATTTTGGAGCTTACTAAGCTTAATGGAGGATCATATAAGAATTTTGGGTCTAAGGGGATCTTCCTTGAAGATCCACAATACATTTCATATTGAAAAGGATTATCTTTCTTATTTTAAGGTTGACCTATACACTTGATCATTCATTAGGGTTGTAAATCCTTGAGGCTAATGCAAATCATTATTGAAGTTGAAGATTCATATTTGAGATAATTGGTAATCATTTGAAAAAGGGATTTCAATATTTAATCAAGTAGACCATTCAAAATAGTTCATCATTCAACCCAGTCTCTTAGGCTAGGATTGTAATAAGGCCTTGATCCAGTTGTAATGTTGTAATACCCTTGCGACATACCAATGATCCCTAATTACTTCTCATATGATGCATGTAAGACTTCCAATTATTGAATCAATGAACTTGTTCATGTTTTTTGATCGAATCTTGTGTTATTTTTGTTGTGTTGACTCTAGGTTGCACTATTGGGAAATCCCTTCTAGACCCTCTAGCCAAGGCTGCACCATACCTTCATGTTTTTAAGTGGGGCATTCATGTATTACAAAAATTTATTGACATTGTCACCAATAATTTTCTCTCTTGACTTTAATTCAAATTAAAGTTCAAGCTTTCCACCCAAGATCAAGATACCTTTCCCTTTGCAACTAATCCTATACCCCACAAGGTTCTTCACAAAATTATAGTTAGGTCTCCCAAACCATGTGGAAGGATTGGAAGTGGCACCTAAACACACCCCTTCATAGCTACAAGAATCATGAAAGCTACATGTTGTTGTCTCCCCATCTTCCTATGATGGATAATCTTAATCTATAATGGAAACTCCAATCTTGTCTTGGAATTTCACACTGTAGATTCTATTGCATTTAGTTAGTTATTTTGGCACCTAAATTGGCTCACTTTGCTTGGTCTATTTTTTTAAAGGCATCCTTCTCAGTAAGTAGGTAACTCATATGGGTGTTCCCAATCTTTGTTGTCCATTTTGTAACAATATGTGATTCTCTTTTTGTTTTTTCTTAGAACCCAAGAGGCTTGAACATGGATACATAATTTTTCAAACCATTTAAGCTTGTCCCTTTTCACTTGGTATATGCTTCTTCTTGGAGAATAACCTTAACACCCACATAAATTTACTTAGATTCAACATGTTTTCATAGTAAAATTTATTTGTAGCATTTTGAAAGATAGAAACATTGATGTTTTGTTATTATTTTGCTAATTCTTATTACCCAAATTATATACTAAAGCCATGATTTACTCTAATGTGCTTATGTAGATTTAAGTTCAAGTTCATAAGGTTGAACTTGAAGTTGCTCATCTGTAGAAGCTACTTGATCATTAATGTCATGCTTCTTATACTATTGTGAGAGACTCGCCTGATTCCCCTCTCTTTAGTGAGTGTGTAGCCATGGAAGTGGCTAGCCTACTAGCTATGAGCATAATTATTCTGATAGTGGCTCCCATTCCTATGGTCATTGTTGCTATCAACCCCCTACTCCTAAGAACACTACTCCTCATGGTGGGTGCGGCCAAACATCATCTACCTCTTCTAATTGGTAGGTGACACTCCTAGTTGGCCTAACTTAAGTAAACATCCTCACCTAGAGTTCACCATTGGTCCACCCTATACTTAGTAATATATAGACAATCCTCTTGAAGAAGAAAAAGGTGGACTCCTACTAGTTGAGAGCTGATTAATGATATTATCCTTATAAATGTTTGAGACAATCCAATGAAAAAGATCCTCCTCATTTTGATTTTTCGTTAACTTCTTAAGATTTATTTCAACTTGGTCTTTATATTAATTCATCTATGTGCTAGACTTGATCAAAATAAACTTTGTGAGTGTGCCTCCTACTGTCCTTGTTTTAAAATATTGTACAAACCATTATAAAAAAATAAATAACGAAATATTAATTTATATATATATATATATATATATATATCGAAATTTAGATTAAAAAATATCAATAACTTTGAATTGTTTATTTCTCTCTTCAAAAAAATATGCTTATTGAAAAACATTTCTGTCGGCGCCGCCACTCATCTTTTATTAAGCGCGAGGGTGCATCTCCGGCGGCACTTGCAGCTTTAAAAATAGTCGGCGGCGCCTCGACCTTGAGAACGATAGGCTAACTTTTTCAACCGTTGGTAGTTTTAAAATACAGTTAATCGGTCAATAGAAATATTTGAATTGGATCCGTGTTTTACTTTATATAAACTACTAAACCAAATATCCATTTTGTTCCCGAGGCTTAACCGAATCACCCTTTACGTACATTTTATTGAGGACCCATCGCCCATGATATTGAAGAGCTCCAAGCCTCACAATTCTCCCATGTTTGTCGACTATGCATTTTCCATTTTTATTAAATATTAAATATTTAAAAGGTTCTTTATATTGAAGACAACTATTTTTCCCACTTGTAGTATTAGCATATGGAAATCTGTACTTTTTAGGCATTATTATATCAAAGGGTCCTTACATTTGTGGTAGACAACTTAGGTGCTACTCATATCTTATTTTTAATGTATGGTCAATTATTAAGGACAACCCAATATTTATACTTTAAATATGACTTTCCATGTGATATGAATGAATCTTATAAGATGCATTCCTTTCATAAAAATATGAAATTATCATATGGTCATAATTTAGTCAAAGTGTCTAGAAGGTGGCGATTGACAAATGGCGTTTGAAAAGTAAAAAATAAAAAATAAAAATTGTGTTTTATTGTATTTTAATTATGTTTCTACTATTTGATTCCTTATTTTTTCATATTTATTTTTATTATCAATTCATCATAAAATTTTGTTTCCAAAAATAATTTGAAAAAGACAAAAATATCATTTTCATCATTTTACAATATCTTTTATAGAATATAGCAATGCTACTCTTTCTTCTAAAATGATACTTGAAGTCCAAATGTTCCATTACAAGATCAATATCCAATTTTCTTGTCAAATTTACATAAATGGATGAACATAACATGATGATGATACAAAGAATGACAACGAAGAAAAAACTTCTATAAAAATGTAAGATAAAATTGTAAATCTCTTCTTTTTTATTATTACTTTTAATTTATTTTTATTATTCAATAAGTAAAAAAAAATAGTTTTCAAAATGTTGAAGTGAGTTGGGTTAAATTTATATTCTCCAACAAATGAAGGCATAGTCTAATGAACCTTAATTGTCAAGAAGACATGTATTGATAAAAGGTGAAGAAAGACTAATGCATCCATCATTAAAAGTAGGAGTTAAATGTTGTGTATTAACATTTGGAATTAGTGAAGGAATTAAAGTTTTAAAAGTAGGAGTATTTGAGGGTTGACCAACTTTAGCAGGCTTATAGTAGAAAAGGGCTTTGAGGTCAACCTTTACTATATCTAGTATTTTATTATGAATGAAATTACTAGATTGTTACAAGGTAGATGAGACAAGACCCATATCATGAATCCATAGTTGACCAAGAAGAAGATTGTATGGTAAGGTAGTTAGCACAACATATACAAAGGTAAGGTAATATGTGCTAGTATCATATGTAGTATTATTGTACCTAGAGTTTTTTTATCAACATAATCAAACCCA
>VDFB02352530.1:0-12596 GCA_007258455.2 Sequoia sempervirens
TGAGGAGTGTCATAGCATCATAGTATTACTTCTTAATCTTAGTTCTGAATATTTGCTTGGGTAGCTTGGAGAAGTTAGACTTGGGTTTCCCTAACCAGGAATTGATGCCCTGTTGTGATTTGATGGTGTCTTCATCATAATACTTCTTCACTGTATCCATATCAAAACCCACTACATGAGACCTATCGGGCATGTCAAATGTCTAGGATTTAGACACAAGGTTAATATTTTCTACTATTCTTCCTTAAGGACCAACTATCCTTTGTGTGTGCCTATCATAATGTTTGACACATACAAGCACCAACTCGTAGCATTGAACTATAGGAGGGAATCTAGCTACATGGGCCAACCCTAATTCTAATATCCTTCTAGCCAATAGAGGAAGGTTTTGTGTTGCCATCCTTGCCTTGAATTCCTCATAAACCCACAACCCAACATTTGTATTGGTGACCTATGACTAGATGGAAGTCAGCTTGCTTTTTGGGATTCTACTCTTTATATCCATTTTAATCCTTTTTGCCTCAGATATAGCAAACCCTTCAGTACTTGGATCCACTACCATACCCTTGGTTGTTCCAACAATGACCTGACTTGATTCAACTTGCATTCTGAAACAAAGAGACCACAATAAAGATTCATCACAACATGAAATTCAAGTTAATCCATCATAAAATGATATATTCATCCTTAAGACAAGTCCCATGATGAAAAAAATCCCCTAGAATCTTATAAAGACAACCTTTTCTCAAAGTTTAGATTTTAGTCCCCTCACGGAATTCAGACCAGAAAGGAATTATGGGAAATTCCAAGCTAGACGAAATTCAGCAAAACAAGCACAAAAAACTTCCAAGAATCATTTAATCAACCACCATCAGTTAAGAAATATTATGATACAACTTTAAATAACTCAAATTGATCACATGATACACAATCATTAGTTAATAGTTCATGAAACCTCACAATCCTTCATTTTCAACAAGATTTCAGGGAATTCTGTGAAGGATGAAAATCCACGAGAATGGCAAGAGTTCACAAATTTTTGGAAAATGAAGGGCCAAAGAAGTTTCAGTAAAATCCTGAGGAAGGGGAATTTCGTGAAGTCAGTGTAATTTTCATGTTTTAAGCATATTTTTGGGAAATCAATAAAGCAATGAAAAATCAGGGAAGTCCTAAAGTGAAGGAAATCCATGAGGTATCTGAAAACCCGAAATCTTTGACTTCGTCAAGATTTCACCCAAATTGATTAAACAATTAGGAATTTGGGGATTTAGTCTTTTGATTTGTGATTTGTTTTGATTTCAGATGGATAACTATTGGTTTCAAACTCATTCAACATGATCCCAAGCAACGAGAGTGATGATTTCAAAGGGGAACCCTAAGAGGCAGCTATGAACACACAACTTGGATATAATTCAACTTTCAGTTTGCTACCTTTCATACAACTTCTCCCACAACCTAGTCAGGATAGGGCGATCATCAGATTGGACAATGGACAATAAGTTTCAGATCGCCTAGGATGTGATTTTATCAATGGTCAGGGATTTGCTAGGTCAAATTGTGGCTCGGTCCATCAAGCATGAAATCAAACAAATAATCAAACAAGACAACAATAGAAACATAAAATCTCAACCAAGTAGAAGGAAAGCAATGTGAGCTACAGGGAAGGGCATCAAACCGAAACTGGAAACCCTAGCTCTGCTACCGAGCTCTACCACATCAAAATCCTGACTCAAAGCATACACACAAAAACCACAAGGAAATTCAAGTTGTTTATTAAGAGAGAAGGCAACATGTACATACCATGAGAACTAAGAAATCAAAATAGCAATAGTTGGCAAGAAACCCTGGAGTCCAAGCAAATGCACACAACCATCAAAAAAATCTGATTAAAGAAAACAATTATAGCTAAAATTCTTCAATCAAAATATATGACTCAAATTCGAGCATAAATCCCATTTAAACCCAATAAGGAAAGTTATAGAATTGTACAAGAGGTATAAATGCGATGAAAAGACTGCAGACTCGAGAATTTGAAGGCACTATTTAATTCTGTGAAGTCCTAGAATTTTTGAAAGCAATACAAAGAAGCCTCCATCGGGTTTTCAAGGCATTTGGGGAATTCCGCCCATAGAGAATTTTCTTGAAAGTAATGAATAACCTGAAATAATTCCCAAAAACACAATATTTTCAAAGTGTTTCCTTGAAAGAAGATTTGCACTAGCAGGATAATCATTTAGGCACATGCCAAGGCAACCAAATTCTCAAAATCAAAGGGCCAAAACTTCCAAAAATGAAAGCGAAAGAGGTTCCCTACTTTCAGTGGGGCGTGTGTGCCAAAAATGCACAACACAATTTCAAAAAGATGAAAAATTAAAAAGAAACTAAAAAAAAAACATCAAAAAATAAAAAAACAGAAAAAGTGCAATAAAAACAAGTAGTGAAAACTTGGCAATAGGCACTATTTGTGATAGTCTATCTTTTCCATCTATTGGAACGTGTGTCGGTCATTCACCTTTTTCCATCATTATGCTTTTCCATCATAGAACCTCATGTACATATCTGGGCATTGTGGTCGTGTCTCATCTTGGCTTGGTGATCATTGGGTAATAAATGGTTTGTTTCTTACTAGGGAAAAAATCCTGAACTCATTGGGGGAAATATACTATGATTTTAAAACAATAGACAACCAATAGTAAGACAACATAGGAAACATAACGATCACAACAAAACTCAACATTGAACATCAATCACAATTTTTTAGAAAACCAACCATCCAAATCAACAAGATCGGTCAAAACCAAATATCACTAGATGATGGTCTTCTAAATCATGATTTAATCATTTTAGCATAAATTTTCAACTATTGTATCTTAATTTTTGTTATCATTTCTCTAGAGCAATTCAAGGATGTCATGGACTAGAGAAGCTATGATTGAGTATGATATTTTTATTTGTCTGTTGTCTATGAGTTGATCATTATTACTATGTAATTTTTTCACGGGATGTGATCTACAAAGTATCATTGATGACATTCTGAATTTGCATAGGAAAAGTATTAACTCTTGTCTATTTTACGCAAGCAATACTCATGTCATCTCAGTTCAATTATTCCTAGATGCTTGTATTACCTTGCAATATCAAAATCCATGGAAGTTATACTCAGGTCATCATGATTTAATTATACCATTGATGTTTGTACTAAATTTCAACATATTAAAAGCTCAATGATGATAACAAGCACAAAAAATTGGCTGACAAGATGACAACATTGCATATTTAGATTTACATGGTTAAGATAGATTGCATCCATATTAGTTTTTGCATGTGCATTTTGGGTTTTCCAAGGCTAGAAAATTTCAAAATGATTTTATTTCTCTCATTAAAGGATTGAGTACATTTGACATAAACATAAAAGATCATTCACATGTATTTGCATAATCATTATCATATCATACATACATTAGAAAGTATTATCATTGGCCATTCATCGATGCATTAGATCATATATTTGCATTGAAAAAAAAACAATAAAGTGCATCACATCTTATCTGCATGATCAAATTCATCTCAAACATTATAAAACATCATTCATAAAGCCATATAGAGTCACAATTTGTGCATTATCATTTCATTATTGCATCCATACACAGCCATGGCATAATCATATAGACATCACATAACATATAAAGTGGGAAATCAAATGCATTCATCATAAGCATTCATCATCAAAGCATGTAGACAACATATATATCAATAGTCTCCATTGCATCTCACATATACTCAAAATAATCAATGTCAAGTGTATAGTGATATCAAAAAATGTGGAGAGATACATCAGCAAAATGGCATAAAATCATAAAGTCCCTGATTGAATAGGTAAATAGATAAAGTAATAGTACATCAAATGTGAACACAAGAGCTATGTGTTGCTCCCCTAGGTATGTGCAGGATCATGATGGGCCAAAAAGTGGCAATATGATGGGTATGTGGTTGGCGACTATTTTCTTACCCAAAATTGATGAAATGAAAAGGATTTTTAAAGGAGATACTCAACTTTCCATTGATATAAATTATGATTTACTTTGAATTTAATAAGTAATTATTATTCATTTTCTATTCAAATTACGACTAAAGTCTTGATTGATAGGCTAATTGAAAAACATCTATAGCTTTCAAACAGTATCATATTTTTTGAATCCAGAACATGTGTCACATTCTATGCTTCACATACTATAGGATCAAAAAATTTAATTTCTCAGGAACACATCGACCAAGTTAAAGGTGATCGGAGACATACGGTTTTATATTTTTAAAAATTATAATAAAAAAGAATCATGAGTATTATTACTTGGAAAAAAATTACAAAAAAATATGCATCACGATGAATTTATGAGTCCTATACTTATATCTAAAATCTTCTAAAAAAATTACCTTCTAATTTTATTATGGTTGGGGTGGTCAAAGCAGATTTCCCTTCTTATTACACTGCACTGAAATTTAAGAGTACCATTGCATTGAAATTTCAAATTTTCGCAAAATAGGATTTACATTTTAAAAAAAAAACCAAGTAGTTTGAAACATACATTCAATTGCTACCTCTGATATTCTTACATATTTTTGAGTAATATATAACATTCATTTTTTTTCACGTCAGTTGCCTATCTGATTTTCTAAAATTTTTATAAGGGCCTATTTTCTCAAGTGATCCATGGCCCTTTAGACGTGCAGGCATCTTATCATCTTTCTCTTTTCAAATGGGGATTGCAACAGGATCTCTGTGATCTCTGGATCTTGAGGTGGCCCAGTCACCATTGGTTTGCATTCAATTTTGACACTGAGCTGTGCCAGACACTTTCCTTACTCACAGACTGATAATACTATAATATATGTATTACTTTGCCTCTCGGGCTGCATGCCACACCTCTCTAAGCATATCCCCTACAATGGTCCCCTCAGACACTTTGTAACCTCTCAGCTAGGGCCTTTACATGCTTGCACCTCTGCCTCATGGCATCTCCTCACCCCACTCAGGAGGAAATAACAATGTACTATATATTTGATAGCTACATGCCTCATATAACTATAGAATCTATCTACACTTGCTGATGATGGGAAGACACATGAATTTGAACCTGGGATGGTCCTATCTATTGTTGTCTTGAGGAAACCATAAATATCCTCCTCTAGGGTACTCTAAAATCCAATATCTAGCCACCACCTACATCTCCACCATCTCCTCCATCTTCACCATCAACCCTCCATCCCCACCATTTCCCTCCTCATTATCACCATCTCTCTCGTCCCTCCTTTGTCTTAGTGCATGTTGTGGTGCCCTCTCATCATCATCAAAGGCTGGTACTAGCTCATTGCAACTCAATATCCTTGGTACACCATGTGTGAAGAAATAATTTGCATACTCATATGTCATTACACTAGCTGCAATCTTTGGACAGTAATCCCATACTCGTGCCTATAATTTGAAGTACTCTTCGCAAGCTGCATCATATGATATGGTGGGTCCAGACTCTGGAATATCCTGCTATCTCTGCGCATATAATGCAACTCCCTGGGTCATCCCATAAACGTGACCATACTAATGAAGTACCCTCATGAGCATGAATCTCTCAATAACAAACCAATTTTTTCCATTAAAATACCTTGATGTGCAAACATATGGCATCTCAAGATGATCCTCAAGCCACTACTCACAATCTAAGTATGGTCTCCATGTGATAGTCTCCAAATCATCGAGAACTTTTCACCAATACTCCAATTTTCCTAGCTTGTGCTGGACAATACCACTTGCATACCCAAAGACATATGTCCTACCAACCGGACAATCTCTCTCTGGTATAGGATGAGTGACAACCATATGCTGTCAATCACAAATCTAAAATAGTGTCACTCCAACTGATAAACTAGTTGCTCTAAGATACAGTACATGATGAAGATCATGATATAAATGAGCTAACATACATGACCCCCATGCATATCGGATCCCTTGCATAATCATACTCTCTAGTATCCTACCCTAGCCAACAGATAGTCCCTTCAACCTACAGTTGAGACATAGGAAACCTCCAACAAATCTAGTTAGAATAGATGGTAATGGCTCATAAGAATCAACCATATCCTTGTCCATCATCGGCAGAATATCCATGGGCGCACCGGTGCCTCCTGTTCTGCTCATTCATGAATAACCTACAACTCTGGGAATCCCAATGCTCGGGGTACACATCCTCCTGATGCTTTGTCATCTCATTGAAGCCCGGATGGAACATGTTGTGGTTGCTTTATTATATGCCCGTAATCTGAATTAGATAAATTACTATTTATCTATACTAGGGCATATCCAAGCAAGGATGATAAATACATCACTTTTAGATAACATCCAAATGCCTACGGATGTGGAATCATATACTGGTGGCACTCCCGGGCTGAAATTTCATAGAATCATCTATAATCATATTTTGATCATATTTTATTAGTTAACTTTACAATGAGTCAATCCTAATCAACTCCAAATGATATTTGATCAAAATCATGGGCGTTTATCATTGACTCTCATCCCATCATAGAGGTCAATCATCATCTATATCATTGAATCTGCCTATCATGGGTCAATCATCATCTATCTAACCAAACATCGTCAGGCTGCTTGGTGGCGTGATCATCAAACCTTGACAAGGAAAAAATCAACATTTCATCCAATCCTGGGGTAGTGATGCAAAAATGGTGAAATCTATTATTGCTGAAACAATGGATGTGCTACAAAATTCCATGAATGCATTGAATAAAGCACAAATAAAACCTAAATGTTGCTAAAACATTCAACCTATGTGCTAAATGGTGTCCTAAATGCACTTCTGGAAATGCACTATCGCGAATTTGAAAACCTAAAACATGCAAAAAATTTTCAAATGTCTGAAATGGATTCTGGGGTACATAGAGATGTATTAGTTTGTGTCGTTGAACTTGCTCGAATTGGTGGGTGTGGTATGGGATCACCATTTCGCTCAAATCACTCAATTAGCTCAATCACTCAATTGCAAATGAATTTAAATGAACTCCTTTTTCACCTTTTTACCTTTTAAATAGGGTAAATGGATGGTTTTTAGGTGGGATTATTTTTATTTTCAAAAAGGGCATCAATTAATCAATTGGCAAGGTCATTCTTCTCTGTCAGGAGATAAATCATCTTGAAATCCTAAAAATTTGAAAATCCTCATAAATCATAATTTTTTAAAAAATTCAAAAATTTCCCGATTTATCTCCCGAGGGGGCATACACGCATCATCACTCAAAAATTAGCGTCTGGGGCATATCAAAAAAATTATCAACACTATCAACAATTTTTTCTTTGAAGAAATGTGTCGCAAACACATCACTTCAAAGAGGGGAAAAATGTATACACTCAAATTTGTTTTGGACGAATTAATTAAATACAAGTTATTTAATTAATAATTAATTCTTCTACTCATAAATAAATTGAAAAATTTAATTATATGGTTCATTTTCTCTAATTATTCTTATCTTAAATCATTTTCTTCATGTCTTAATTAAATGATCAAATTCAAATAGTTTGTTTTATTTAATTAACCTCCTCTAATTAAATTCAAATTTAAGCACATTTCTACTAACTTCTTTCCACCTTCCACCTCATCATGTGTCTCAAGAAATTAAATATCTTTAATATTTAATTTGGCATTTATCCTCAACAAATTCCAACAAATTTGGGACACTTAGCCTTCATCTTCATTTTATTCTTTTTCACACTTGGCAGTTTGTTCTTTTAAAGGGAACACATTTCCCCTTTTCTCTCTAACCTCTTCATCTTCAACTGTCCATTCTCCAGATTGAATCCAGACCATTGATTCTTTCCACCTAGGCTCATGGCTTGGAAAATCTATAAATAGACCCTCATTTATAGCAAGAAGGATCCTTAGAGAGAGAGTTGAGCATAATTACACTTTGTAGAATTTTAGTTAGCATTATCATCTTAGCATTATCATTCTAGTATTTTCATTTTAGCATCAAGTAGTTTAATCATGTCATTTTAATTAGCAACATCTTAATTACAGTAATTTTCATCATATCATTTTCATACAACAATATCATAGTAGCATCATTATCTTTGCATATCATCTACAACTCTAGTTTAACAATCATGTAATGTAGGAAACATCTCTTACATTTCCAACATCTCTCATTCTTTAGGTTGTCATTTCGAAAGTCATGTGCACAAACAATCTAAGAGCAAAATGACTTAAAGAATCCTTGGAGATAGAGGACAATGAGATGCCATTAGGTAATTATTGGTTTTAATTTGGTTATCATTTTAATTCCTGATATAATGTTTCATTGGTGTGTTGTATAGGTTTACTTGATTATTCACATTATTTATAGCACACACCTTTAAGTCATTTATCACCTCAACCTACTCCAGAGGTGAGCTTCTCAGTTGACTCTCCTATTATAATGGAAGATGACATTGAGGACGACAATGAGGTTACACATATCACCATTCCCACTATTCTCTAGTACAAAGTGCCACTAGAGAGGAATGTGATCACATTTGAAGCTTTTAATGAATTGTCTAATGTTGTAATACATCATGCTAGCCAAGAATTCATTGCATATGAGACATTTGTTCAAACATTTGAGTTTAAATCCTTTATTTATGAACTTACAAAGGAAGAATGATGTGGGAAAAGCTAAAAGAAATCAACCCTGAGCAAGAAACAAATGCCTTGAAAGAACTCTATTATTCAAGGTTGATAAGGAAACGGATAACATCACTAATGAAAGAGGAAGGGAATTACTACAAGAAGCTAGGGTCATGCTTCTTCCATGGTGGAACATCAACTTAGCCATAGTGTTTGATAGTTTCCTAAAAAGAGAAAATAAGGCATTGCAATTGACAAATGAGGCTAGTGATAAGATATAAACTGGATCAAGGTATAATCCTGATAACACTACTTTGCAAATTTGGGCCCTTTACCCACCAGGAAAGAGGCCTTCCCTTATCAATAATCATGATCAGATCTTTGGTCACCTTCTAGTACAAAGAGTAGGGGATACACACCCTATTGAGATTGCTGATCTAAATGTGAATCTGGCCAAGTTTACCAAGGCTCAAATTTAGAAATTGGTCAGAGATAATAAGGGGTCGACTGATGAAAATGAGAGGTTGAAGCAAGATGTGATCAATTACAGAGATAGATTTCCTTCCTCCTCAGGACTTTAATAACCATTTATTTAATGTGAAAGAAAGGGGCTTGAATCAATGTCTGAGACTACCTATTGGAAGAACAAACATGAAGTGATTTAGAAAGGGAAAAATGAATTAAAGAAAAAACTAAAAACTACTATATTTGAAATGGCATCAAAACTACAATGTAAGAGGTTTGGCGATATGATTAGACTTGCTAAAAAATTCTAGGTTATCAACCAAAAATTTGAATTACCCGCTCAAACCCTAAAAAGGGCACAAGTGGGACTCATATGCCACTCCTGGCATATGGGTCCCACCTAGGGGGACTCATATGTCAGGAGTGGCATATGAGTCCCACCCTAGATTTTTGGGGTGGGTTATAATTTTTTATGCTTTTGTGGATTTTGTTGGGTTTTTAGATGAAATAAGCCTCAAAATCCAAAATTAAAGGTCTTAGGGGCCTATTAATGATGAATTAAATAGTAATTAATGTAAGGATACTAAAATAGGTCCAAATTAAATGAGAAATTGCACTATCTCCAAGAAAGGAGTACAATTTCTATCATTACAGCTTTACATGAGGGAAGACTTTTGTCCTCTTCATTTCATGGCTCAACATTTCAATCACATATACCAAATTGAAAACCTACATCCTCTTCATTCTAGGTATATTATCTTCAACCTCTTTCTCTTTACTTTAGCTCACATATGCTAGAATACATATGTTGACTAAAATAAGGGAAAAATTTAATGTCATAAATTTCATCGCATAGAATTTCACATTCCACAAGCCTCTTATTTAGATAAATTAATTTGATAATGAGATAGTCCCTTATTATTTTCCTTAACCCATCCATTGCTAGTCGTTAAGATGATTTTTTTGTTGTGGATGACTTTGTTTCATGTAGATGTCTACACATTGCATGAATGTCCCAAAAATATTTCTAATTGTAATAGTCATTTGGACATTATATTTCCCACCTACCTACAAGTGTAACACCTTTATATCTTATAGTTGTGTCAAGCTATTCCTCTACATACATATACTTCATTTTCACTCTCATTTTGGGATTCTATTAAATCTATCTCATTCTTTCTTGTTCATTCTCTCAATCTTCTTCATTCTTTTATTCTCATTCTCTCATTCTCAAGCTATTGAACTCTCTTTACCACCTTATTTTCATTATTTCTCTCCACATCAAAGCTTTGGAACTATTGGCATATCTTGTACAATCTTGGATGTTGTAAATCTTTTCCTTTCAACATTCTTGTTCACCAAAGGAGGCAAATTATAATCTCTTTGTTGCATTGTCTATTTAATTGTATGCATAATATTCTAGCATGTCCATTTACATCTTTATCTCATCTATTATTTTCTCTATCTATGGAGGTGAGAACACCTACATAGGAGTTTGACTGAGGCAAGCCCCTAAAACAACCCCAACCATTTTCTTGTTTCTATGTGTATAGGTGTTGATGTTCGCGCTTTGTTGGAGGCTTCATTCTTGGATCTTTGTGAGTGTCTCCTTTCTTCTTCATTCTATTTTTTTCATTTTCATTCAATTTAGCATTTTTTGTCTTTATTATTTCTCTATTATTCTAGTACGTTTTAAATATTCAATTGATTGAAATAGTTAGTGGGTTCTTAGCTTTTTTATGGTAAACTCATTTTTCATCTGTATGAGACTACAATGTACTGTGGGGATGTCTACATGTTGTGCTATTGTCCTTTGCTAAGAGCTTTCCAGTTTTCTTATAACAACAACCTACTCTTTTAGTTTCTGAAATTCTCATCCATTGATTCTATATAAAACAAAAATAAACCTCTCCTTTACCTCACCCCATCACCAAAGATTTGATTCCTAAGGTAGTCGAAGAGCATTTTCCCTTTTGAGATCAAGTCATCTCGAGGTGTCAAATTTATTCCTATACACCTTCATATCTTCGTAATCACAACCCCTATAAGTCTCCATTTCCCAAAGCTATTCCATTCCAACACCTAGTTGAAAAGTTGATAGTAGCCTCTCACCATTTGTTTCTCCATAATCCATTAAACTTTTTCAATCCTTATTATTGCAAGAGATTCAACTCATTATTTTTTATTAAATGTAGTAGGTGTACATAGGGGTACAACATAAAGAATGTATAATTTCATTTATTTGTTAATTATGGCCTAAAACTAGACCAGATGGTTTTCCTTATATATGAACTAGAGTATGAGTATGGGTATTTTAAATAGTTTTTATTTACATTCTGAATAACTCATGTATTTTGAGTAATATTCTTTCATGTAAAATAATTTAGTTTAATAGATGAATATTTTAAATATGTTGAAGTTATTTTATATTACTTTTAAAAATAGTTTTCCAAAGAAAAAAGATAAAGATAAACTTGTTTCTTGCTAGTCATTACAAGAGTTGGAACAAGGTTTGATCTTATCAAGGAATAAATACACTTTTCAAACATCACCCCAACTTTAGACAAAATAGAAGGTGCAATACTATACATTGACAATCAATCAACATAAGAGTGAACAATTCTAGGGTAAATGACATAATATAACTACTAGAAGAGAGCACCAAGTTAATGGATCATACATATGTTTCCCTAGAAAGGAAACTAAAGAAGAAAGTTGTAAATATTAACTAAGTGAAACATAATTGAAAGGCTCGAAAGTGAAGGCTTGGGAATTAAAAGATCAAGTAACATCCCTTAATGAAATAGTATTGCAATAGAGGGAATAAAGGTGGGTAGAAGCATGAAACAAAATAAAAGTGATCCATTTCCAATCACATAGAGACAATAAATCATTCTACTCAAAATTAAAGTGCTAATGTTTTGAATATTTTCATTGCGTACTTTCGAAATTTGATTGAGAAAAAATCTTAAAAAAATCTCATATAAAATATTGATTTTTCTTTTATTATAAATTAAAACAAATACATTTCAAAATAAATTCCATATTCACATAAATTGAATGAGGCTGTTTGCCGTCTTTAAAGGGTGAAAATATTTTAAACATCTCAAAATAATTTTTTATTATTTTTATTTTTCAAAATTTAAACCTATAATCCTTTTCAAATTTAAATATATTCTTTGTTTCAAATTCTAGTGAAATTTTTATTTTTTACTATATCTCGTTTTATGTTGTCAGCTGAGTCTAAATTCACAACATAATTCAGAATTGTATATCCCACCCTATTTCTGCCCAGCCACCCCTAGAATATCTTGGCTCCACTTTCTGTGATGCTTTACTCGTGTCAATTGTTTAGGAGTGGTCCATTAAAGAATTCTCTTTCTGCATGCATCTGGATGGATTATAGATATCAGATAGCCCACAGCATTCGTGGCAGCTTGGCATTTTCTTACGAGCACGACATAA
>VDFB02352531.1:0-19044 GCA_007258455.2 Sequoia sempervirens
AATAGCATTTGCATGCATGAATAACATAGTAGAGTATGAAGCATTATTGACAGGTCTTTGAATGGAAATAAAATGGAAAATGAAGGATCTTCAATTCTATGGTGATTCTCAATTAGTAATTAAGAAAGTTAATGCTATTTATGACACCAAGGATGAGAAACTGATGCCCTACAAGCACACGATGGATAGTTTTCAACTGTAATTTGATGTTATTACCTTCAAGCAGATACCGAGAATCCAGAATAAAGTAGCTAATGCAATGGCTACATTTGGATCTCTCTTGGATAATCCTAACAATGCATCATAATATGGGTTCTTGGTAGAACAATTGTTGGTCCCTGCATTCAATATCCTCAAAACCAAACTTGTGTGTGAATTTGTTGGCCTCAATTCTCTTTGGTGCGAAGATATTTATAGTTACTTACATTACTAATTTATCCCTTCTAACTTTTCCCTTGAAACCAACAAAAAACCTTTATCCGACAAGCATCCAAATATGCCATCATCAGAGATACCGTAGCCTAGATTACACCCTTCTTTGTTGTCTTGACTCAAATGAGGCACAAAAATCCTTACAAAAGGTATATCATGGTATATGTGGATCTCAATCTGCTGGTCTAATCTTAGCCGAAAAGCTCATGAGGATGAGATATTATTGGCCTACAATGGAACATGATGCCTATCACTTTATGAAGAAATGTCACCAGTGTCAGATTCATGAAGATATTATACATGCACCAGCTCAAGAATTGTAGCTTCTTACATTATCATAGACATTTTCTTAATGGGGAATCAACCTAATAGGAAAGATTCAACCCACTTCTGCAAATGGACATAATTTTATCCTTGATGCTACTGAGTAATTTACAAAATGGATCAAAGTCATTCCCATGACCTACATTATTGGAAAGTAGATAGCCAAGTTCATCCTAAATTACATTATATGTCGGTATGGTATCCCATAGTCCATCATTATAGATAATGGTCCCCCTTTTAAGAATCAATATTTATGTGAAATTTGTGAAAAAAATCATATTCAACACCACATTTATACCCCATATTACCCCCAGGGTAAAGACCAAGCTAAGGCATTTAATAAGACTATCCTTAAAATCTTAAAGAAGACTATCAATAACACTAGTTGTGACTGGCACCTCTAAATCAATCCTACTTTATGGGCATATCGTACTAGTGTTTTCACCCCTATAGGAGCCACTCCATATTCCCTTCTCTTTGGATCTAAAGCCATAATTCCTATAGAGGTCGAGTTACCATTTCTAAGAGTATCTATGCAAGCATTAATTGATCAAGAGGAATATTATGTATCCCATATGTATGAGCTAGATTTATTGGATGAAAAGGTACAAAATGATTTGACACATTTGCAAGAATATCAAAATTTCCTTTGACATAGCTACAATAAGAAGGTCTAATCTAGAAGCTTTGACATTGGTTACTTAGTCCTAAAAGAAAATCCAAAGAATCAAGCAGACCAAGAAAATCTTGGAAATTTTGAACCTAATTTATTGGGCCCTTATATTATCATAATAGCATATGGATATGGTGATTATCATCATTCTACTCTTGAAGGAGAACCATTTCCCGAACCTATCAACAACATGACCTTCACAATTACTACACTTGATTCTTAGAGTATCCCTTCAAAAAACAAAAAAAACAAAAAATTAAAAAATTAAAAAAAGTCACCCTGATGAGAACCTGGCTTGAACAAGAATCTTGGTACCAACAAAAAAATCAAAAAATATTAAAGAGAAATAATTCATCCAAAAGTGAAAACCACTTTGGTGGTGCTTTGGATAAGTACCATGGTGAAAACCTCACAAATAGTTGCCATGAGTAGTCAACCTATGCTCCTCCATCTACTATCACTCCACATGGTATTCCATCCTTCGCTCATCCATTCACAAATGTCACCCATCCATAATAAAGCTTTGTCATCCTTTCCATGGTCTAAGAACCATTGACATTTATCCTCCTTCACTTTCATCATCATCCTTTCCATTCATCCACTGATTCCACTCACACATAATAAGTTGGTCCTATACTTGATTGGGGAAATTCCTTGACTTATATATTCATGGTAAATAACACATGGTATCATCCTTTTAAAACATCAAAATCCCAAAAAAATCATTAAACACCAAAATCCAAAAAACTCATAAAACCCTCAAAATCCAAAAACATAAGAAAACATCAAAACCTCCAAAAATAGAGTCAGAGTCAAAGTTTGATTATGAGTCCAAGTCTAAGTTAGTTTGTGTTAGTAAGGTCAAACTACGTTGTATCTACACATTTTCTATGTAGGCAAGGCTCATCTTCAATGGGCCGCTAAGACATTAGGTCATTTCTTTTAGGTTTGTCCAAATAAAATCATGACTCAGTCTTTTGTGAAATAAAACAAAGTCATGTCATGTAAAACTACAAGGTCTCTACATGTATAACGTAAGCAAGGCCCATCAATTGATGAGCCCTTGAGGCCCTAGGTTGGTCCTTTAGGATTTGTCAAGTTTGGCCATGTTCTTTATCCACAAGCAACCATCATTCAAGCCAAATCATGAATCAACAAGCAAACATAACCAACAAATATTTCATCTTTAACCAATCAATCAACTTATCGTACTTTAAACAATTAGGTCATTGGACTTATATTGGAATGGGGCATTATGTCATTTGTCTCATTTGGTATTATCTCTTGTCTTTTATCAAGATGCATCCTTCCTAAGATTAGACTTTGTATTTGGTCAATATTGTCATTCACCTTAAGTAGGTGATGCAAAACATCATACCAAACCCCTCAACACCATCATTTTTCCAAGGGATTTCAATCCCAAACAAAATCAAGAGAAGATCAAATATATATAACTTCAAATTTTCACTTAAATTTCATCAAAAAACACATTCTTTCAACAAAATCCATTAAGCCAACTCACCATATCAACATCCATAAATTCCCTCAGCCTTTCATAAGGCAACCATCAGTAATTAAACATAAAATGACTATATGAATACAAGTCTAATCAGAAAGCATTCATTCCATACTTCCATTCTTCAAAGAACTCAGCTACCAAGGAAAAATAGAACAATCAACCATCCTTACCATGCCAATCTTCATTTCAATTGTATCTCAAACTATGAAATGATCACAAAGCAAGTCATCATGCTATTACCCTATTCAAAGACCTCCAAGATACATAACTTTGACTGAAAATGAATCATAACATAAAGACCACTGATTTCACAATCATGGTTCCACTTTACACCTTAGAAACACCATGTTCAAATCATCAAAATAACATACTCCCCCCTATAAAATTCTCCAAAAAAAAGAAGAACATTTTTCAACATATTTCAGACAGTTCCAAAGCATCTTTCATTAGTTACATGACTATCCCAACAGAAAATCAAGTTCTTGTATAAAAAACACCATTAGAGCACATTAAACACACATGTCCAGAACATCAATACTTTCAAACTCTACCTTGTTAACTTTATCCAAGCATTAATACAAGTTCAATATCATTGTGTAGTTAGTTCCAACACAAATCTATTCACCAATATCACTGTTTATGCAAGCTCTCAGTTTTGAGCAAACAAACCATTATGTTCCTAGTAGGCCAATATACCCTTAGATCAGGTGATCCCACAAACCAAGTTCAGAATCCAAGAAACAAATAAATAATTAGAGACCCTTTACTTCCCTCATCAACATAAGAAAAAATTTCAACAATTTGCTTTAAATAAATTATCAGTTCCTTGCACTGTACGTTGGAAAGGCTACTAATTTAGGCCTATTTTACAAAGCAACGGCCTTTTAAACTACTCCAAATCTCTGGAAAACCTTGAACAGTCAAAGAAAACATCACAAAACTCCAAATTTATCTACTTTCAAGGATTGGAAGGCCCATTTAGATAGCATATTAACAAACCCTTATTTATACGCTGAAAACACACAAAACAGTGAGGTTTTTTTGACCAAGACACTTCAAAACCTCTATTACTCTGGCCACCACCTAGAACATGATTCATTATGTTTGCAAATACTTTTAGAATCATCTCCAAGCCCATGCATGTGTTAATTCTTATGTACTCTATTTGAAACCTCCATTTTTTAATGGAAAACTCAGATTTAAGCTTTGAATTAGCAACTCCTCTCTATATTCCTATTACCCCTACAATCACACACTCAACTAACATTGAAAAGAAATTAAAATAATCCATTCCACTAACCCTCTAACCCTACATCGGTGGAATGGCATATATTCCTTAATAGACTCTCAAAACCACTGTTGGAAGAATACAAACCAAAGGACAGGAAATTGCTTCTAATTCATTTGTTCCTTAAAAAGTTAACCTCCTAACTACTTGCAATGAAAGCTAACTCTTTCCTTAAATGAGATCACACAAAATATGTCTTTTATAATTTTTAACTATCAACACAAAGATAGAAATTGTGAAAGATTGCTGCAAATTGAGAAAAATAGGGTTTTTATCCAAAATATGGTTACAGGAATACAAATATTCTCTTTTTGCATGCCTTACAATTCCTTTTTATAGTTTCTTTCCCTCCTAGCAACTAGATTTCTAACTCCCATTCGGTTCAAACAACCTCTTGAATTTTTATTTTCTTGATTTCCTTGTTTTATGCTCTTTTGTTTGCATAATTACATCATGGCATCTTTTGAAAATATTGCATTTTTTGCATTTTGTCCCACTTTTACAACCTAGTGACTTATTACATGGTGTAAATACATTAAAATTCATCATTTCATGACCTTCACTCATCATTTTGACTTGAACATTACAAATTGGACATATTAGCCTTTGGAAGGCATTACATGATATGGGTGCTCCTACACCATACAACCAACCAACAAAGCTTTCCAAGTCCCTTGGAAACACATTGCATCATCTACACTTGTACTTGCAAAAAAAAATCAATCTACCTTGTTCTTGTTCCTTCTTCATCTTCATTTTTC
Source organism: Sequoia sempervirens (assembly GCA_007258455.2). NCBI lineage: Eukaryota > Viridiplantae > Streptophyta > Pinopsida > Cupressales > Cupressaceae > Sequoia > Sequoia sempervirens. The sequence goes on from VDFB02352531.1 coordinate 4,998, forward strand.
TTTGCCTTGTCTTCTTTACTTGTCTTCACATTATCCTTGCTTTCACTTGTCATCTTCTTTCCTTCATCTTTATCTTCATCTTTGCCTCTTCTTTTCCATTTTCAAACTTCCTTCATCAGGTTCACAAAATATTTTCTCTTTCAAAAGGAAACAAGACTGTCCTTTTCATCTCTCCTTCAACTCTTTGCTCAACCAAGGACATAGGACAGTCCTTACACACTTTTCTCAGCCAAGGACACAATACTGTCCTTGCAAACTACTCCTCCTCAACAATATTCCTTCAAATTCTCAACTTGACATCTACTCCCATCAGTGGAGTATCCTTCTTTAGGTTGCAACTTTTCATTGCTTCTTTAGACAAGAATCCATTAAGTTCTAACTGCAACAAAACTTAGCTTGCCTCACCTAGGTACTTCACTTACTCTTCCCTAGTCTCTTGGACTTTCTCAGTGCAACTTAGATGGATAAGCACCTGCAACCAACCAACAATCTCAAGCTACTATCAACAACAACATAACCAAAATCAACTTTCCTAGAGAATCTTCAAGCTCTGACACCAATTTGATGCAGAGCATCGTACCAAACCCCTCAACACCATCATTTCTTCACAAGATTTTAATCCCAAATAGAATCAAGAGAAGATCAAATATATATAACATCAAATTTTCACTTAACTTTCATCAGAAATCACATTCTTTCAACAAAATCCATTAAGCCAACTCACCATATCAGCATCCATAAATTCCCTCAGCCTGTCATAAGGCAACCATCAGTAATTAAACACATGATGACTATATGAATACAACTATGATCAGAAAAAAATAATTCCATACTTCCATTCTTCAAAGAGCTTAGTTACCAAGGAAAAATAAAACAATCAACCATCCTTACCATGACAATCTTCATTTCAATTGTATCTCAAACTAGGAAATGATCACAAGGAAATTCATCATGCTACTACCCTATTCACAAACCTCCAAGATACATAACTTTGACTGAAAATGAATCATAACATAAAGACCACTAATTTCACAATCATGGTTCCACTTTACACCTTAGAAACACCATGTTCAAATCATCAAAATAAAATAATCTCCCCTATAAACTTCTCCAAAACAAAGAAGAACATTTTTCAACATATTTTAGATAGTTCCAAGGCATCTTTCATCAGTCACATGACTGTCCTAGCAGAAAATCATGTTCTTGTATACAAAACACCATTAAAGCACATTGAACACACATGTCCAGAACATCAATACTTTCAAACTCTGCCTTGTTAACTTTATCCAAGCATTAATACAAGTTCAATATCATTGTATAGTTAGTTCCAACACAAATCTATTCACCAATATCACTGTTTATGCAAGTTCTCAGTTTTGAGCACAGAAACCATTATGTTCCTAGTACGACAATATACCCTTAGATCGGTTGATCCCACAAACCAAGTTCAAACTCCAAGAAAAAAAGATATAATTAGAGACCCTTTACTTCCCTCATCAACATAAGAATTTTTTTTAACAATCTACTTTACATAAATTATCAGTTCCTTGCACTATATGTTGGAAAGGCTACTAATTTAGGCCTATTTTATGAAGGAGTGGCCTTTTAAACTACTCCAAATCTTTGAAAAACCTTGAACAGTCAAAGAAAACATCACAAAACTCCAGATTTATCTACTTTCAAGGATTGGAAGGCCCATTTAGATAGCATATTAACAAACCCTTATTTATAGGTTGAAAACAGCCAAAACAACGAGGGTTTTATGACCAAGACACTTGCAAACCTCTATTACTTTGGCCACCACCTGGAACATGATTCATTATGTCTACAAATTCTTTTAGAATCATCTCCAAGCCCATGCATGCATTAGTTCTTTTGTACTCTATTTGAAACCTCCATTTTTTAATGGAAAACTCATATTACAGCCTAGAATCAACAACTCGTCTCCATATTCCTATTACCCTTGCAATCACACACTCAACTAACATTGAAAAGAAATTAAAACAATCCATTCCACCAAACCTCTAACCCTACATCGATGGAATGGCCATAGATTCCTTAATAGACTCTCAAAACCATTGTTGGAAGAATATAGACTGAAGCACAGAAAATTGCTTCTAATTCATTTGTTCCTCAAAAATTTAACCTTCCAACTACTTGGAATGAAAGAGAACTCTTTCCTTAAATGAGATCACACAATAATATTTCTTTTAGAATTTTTAAGTATCAACACAAAGATAGAAACTGTGAAAGATTGCTACAAATTCAAAAAAATAGGATTTTTATTCAAAATCTGGTTACAGGAATACGAAGATTCTCTTTTTGCACACCTTACAGTCCCTTTTTATAGTTTCTTTCCCTCCTAAAAGCTAAATTTCTAACTCCCATTCAATTCAAACTACCTCTTTACTTTTGATTTTCTTGATTTCATTGTTTTATGCTCTTTTGTTTTCATAATTACATCATGACATCTTTTGACAATATTGCATTTTTTTCATTTTGTCATACTTTTACAACCTAGTGACTTATTACATGGTGTAAATACATTAAAATTCATCATTTCATGACCTTCACTCATCATTTTAACTTGAACATTACAAATTGGACATATTAGCCTTTGGAAGGCATTACATGATCTGGGTGCTCCTGCACTAGTAGGATATGTCTTTCTTGTAATTAGATGCTTTATCAACAAATGGCCACTTGGTAAACTTTATCAGATGTGTTACTTTCCTCCAATAGGATTTCTTTCCTAAAAATAGTCATCATCACATCGATCGATCATATCAATCACACTTTATCAAATCAATCAATCTTGTCATCTTGGTCAATTAATCTTGCCTTAATAAGGATGTGTCCCTCCTAAAACCAGGTGCAACCAATCAAATCAACTATTCAGACTTTGTCAACTTATCAAACAATCCATGTCAACTTATCAGTTGAATTCAGTCATCTTGGTCAACCTAATCAATCATATCAAGCAATCTTATCAATATTATTGGCAAACACTATCTCTTTGTCTTCTCGTTTGTATTGGTCCTTGGTCATGTTACTAGTTACCTCAAGGATATCCTATTGATGGATTTAGAGGGATGGTGATGGATTGTGACCTCTTTTCTTTGCTTGATGTATGTGGTTTTTCATGGCAGAAAGATTGGGATAATTGGGTCCTTAGTATGAGCTGGGGCATTCCTTGTCTTTTGACTTTGTCTTTTTGACTGCTTGTCTCTCACAAATGGTCACCTTGCACACCTTGGTCTATCATACAATGGTGTTTGTGCTCCATTTGCGACAATTTTGACCCCCTAATGATGATATATATAGAAGCATGAAAGTTGGTCCCTTGTCATTCCTCGTCTAACTGATCATCTCCTTAGTCCTTTTTCATGCTAACATCCATCCCTTCTGCACTAAATTTTTTTCCATCTACATCTTGACAGAGTCTTGTGACAAAAAAAAATATTACATACACGATCATGTTAGAAAACATCATATAAATCATTATCACCATAGAAAGAATTATCATATTAAGCCATATATATTTTCTTAAGAAAACACAAAAACATAGAAATCATCTATATAGAATTAAAATTTCATCACATCAATAAATAACAAATCATGACAATACATTTTGCATTATGATCATGGTTCATTTCCATCCATCACATTGCATAGCATTACATTTCACATTACATCACATTTCATTACATTTCATATGCATTGCATTACATTAATAAAATTATGGTACATCCTATTATATATTACATTTTACATCATCATATAGGCATCCTACTACATTAACATTAAATGCATTCATATATCACATTGCATTTTTGAGTCATCCATACTACATTCATAATCAATACATATCATAAATGCATAATCATATAAAGCATATTAAACTATCCCATCATCATATCACATGCATAAATAGACATCATAAAAGAATTAACATCCATAGCATAACATAATCATAAACATAAAGCACAATCATATAATACTGCATATCATAAACCTCTGCCAAAAATCATATCATATATCCCTTAAAATGTGTCATAGGTACAATGTCATGATGTATTGTTTCTAATAAAATGGAGCTTGTAGGCTTGATAATAAAAATGTAGTGTCTATATAACATAACATCAAAATATGCTCTAGCTTGAGCTACCTTGATCTCTTGTCCCAGGGGCATCCCTATCCTCCCAGCGTGGTGACTCTCTAGACCTGTGCTCTACAATAGGAGGCATGCCATATGGAGTATCCCGTCTCGCATATGATGTCTCACCCTCTGACCTACTATGAGAGAACTTGTTATGTGTCTTGCTATGTGTCCATCCCTATGAACCACTTTCCATCTCTGAAAAATGTGGGCACCATGCTCTCTAGTGGTACCACCCTCTCGTAAAGGTCCCTATAGTACTACATAGCTCTGTTGGCCCTTGAATACTCATGAGCAACATCCACAATAGATCCACTTCATGTAACTATAGACTCTATCATATATGTTGATCTGTCTGCTGTTAGCTGATGATAGTGAGGTCTCTCTTAGTCTATAGTATGTCCCTCTTAGTCTTAAGGTCATCCCTCTCTGCTGCCACTATCCTGAGATCTCCTTCCAAGGCCTGTACTTGAGCCTATAGGGTAGTTATCCTCTACTCTACTAACCCCTCATCTCCTCTAGCCCCAACCTCCTTTAGTTCCTCATCCACTCCCATCACGATCCTCTCTCAGGGAACTCTCTCTGTCTCTCCCATCACCAACTCATCCTCTACATGCTCCTCAATCTCCATTGCCTCAACCTTTGAGTGAGCCACCTCTAGAGTGGGAATATCAACAAGCTTCTCTACCTCCTACACCACCACCTCTTCCCCTACCCTCACCTTAGGCCAGTCCTCCATCTCCTCCTCCTCTCAGATAAGTGGCTACTGTCTCCCAACTTGTCATCCTCCATCCCTCGTCCTCCTGTGTCCATCTCCTCCCTGACCTCTCTGGCTATCTCCTTCACCATCTCCCCCATCATCTCCTAGTCCTCCTCCATCTCCTCTCCCTCCACCCCTCTGTCCCATGTCTCCTCTCTGGCCTCTCGGGCCCCTACCTCTATGCTCTACAAGCACTAGCTACCTTGGATATGTCAATGGTAGTGGCCAATGAATCAACCACCAGAAATCATAATATGGCATGGTTCTTGCATCTACATCACCTTCTCTCCAACCCCATTCTAATTATTGCAGGGCATCAATCTCCTACTTGGCTATAGTAACAACAATCTACAACCCCCATGGATGAACCTTTCGTGAGGACCGTGCAAACTTAGTTTTACCCATGGGAATACCCTATCTCTCCTTGAACCATCATTTGACTCACTCTAGAAGATACATCCTAATGATATGCTAGCTCTTAGTTGTCTTCCTGATAAGGTATCTCGGCTATCGGCACAATGGCAAGTGATCATCCTCACTGACCCACAAATCACAGGCTCAATATAGTCTCCAAAGGAAACTAATCAATGTATCCAGCTCATACCTCCAATAGCCAACATCTCCCACATGTGTTTATGTAAGGGAACCCTAATACATATATGAAAATGGAACACTAGCTCCCAACTGTCAAACCACCAGAGGTCAAAATAGTGTTATGTGCTCACATGCCCATATCATCAGCAAACTGACCCCGCAACTAAGGCTCTATCCTCCCTTGCAAGCAATGCCATGTAGCTTAAAGTATAACATACCCAATAGGCATGGTCCCCCTGTGTACATTATCCCATCCTAGACCATCCCCTCGAGCATCTCTCCCTAGCCTACCGGGAAATCATGACCTCGACAATCAAGAAATATCACCCTTAATATCAATATGCATAACACAGTCATATTTTTCATACCAGTCTACCAGGGTCTCCCACCTGATCTCATACCCCTCAATCCCAAGCTCTGCATCATCGTCATAGTCATAGTACACAAATAGCACTTGCAATCCTCACATGAGGTCATATCGTACCTACTCATTGCAAATCAAAAGTATTAGAATCCTATACACATCCTCGAGGGTGACGATCACCTCCCCCATCAGCAAGTGGAAACTACAAGTCTCAGAGTGCCACCGCTCCACCAATGAAATTAGCATGCCCCTGTTTTCCCTGATAACACGCATATAGGTGACATAGAATAGACCAAGATCTAGCAACACCTATCTCTCCACCTCATCCAATTGGTCCCACATTCGAAATGCATCTAGTCATGAATCCCATGTATAGATAAGAGGTAGATGAACCGGAAATCATCGCGCAACCCATCATGTCAATCTAAAAGTCTCCATCTGACCCTATTGGACATAAGTTGACCAAGTCAAAATATCCTAATTTGGGAAAAAAAATTAACCAAGAAATTGCATTGATGTTTTGTCAAATGCATCACACGTATTTTCCATCGACTCACAACTATAGTTGTGTCACTTACCTTTCAAATGCATCATTTTGTATAATTCTTGTGTTGCAAAATCTCGATTACATCATTTCTGACTACATATGTGACTCAGAAAGTTAGTTGCATCACACAATTTGATGCATCACGATGCAACCGTCTCTGCCCTAGCCCTAAGCAATTGCATTGTGACAAGATGATTGCAATGAATCACTTCTCATATGCAATGTTCGTGCACACAATTGTGTCGCAAAAACCTATGACACAATTTCCTACTAAATATTTCCCTACTTAAATGTGCAAAAATAAAAAAAATTAAAAGGCGAGTTTGTAGTACTCACCAGGGTGGGTGCTCCCTCAATTCAATGATAGATATGGATGCAATATGCTCGATGGGAAGCATCTAGAACAAGCGACATCTTCATAGAAAAATCACTGAGAGCTCCAAAGTTTTCTAAAAATAGAATGCACAAATGACCTATTTTCCCAATCCAATTGCTATTTATAGGTTGAAAATTAGGGTTTCCACCTACCTTGTCTATTGGGTGCACTTTATGATGACTTTGACCTTGAATTTGACCCCCTTATCAACCTTGAAAATAAATTTTGTCTTCACCATTCGATTCCTGGTGATCAAATTATCTTATCAGGGCAATTTTCCAAAAAAAAATCATTGTTTTCATTTTTTGAAAATTTGTAAAATTTTCCTGAGGAGGAATACCTATACCCTACTTTCACTAGGACATCTTTTGATTGAATTTCTTTGACACAACGCGATGAATGGCATTATTTCAAAGAGGGGCAAAATGTAGACACTAAAAAAATGTCTTAGTCTGCGAGCATCATTTTTCTTGGTCTTTGTCTCCACATAATTAAATAATTTGAATTATTTAATTATTCTTGATCACGTTCCTCTATTAATTAAATAATTTTTAATTATTTAATTAATTCACTTCTTAACTTTATTTTTTCTTGATCAATTAAATAAATTAATTACATCACTAATTCTCCCTTTCTTTAATAATTAAATAAATTATTATTTATTTAATTATTTTCTTATCATCAATTGTCTATAATTAAACAATTAATCATTTAACTATTCACTTATCTTTTAATTCTTCTATGGTTAAATAATTGTTGAAATTATTTAATTATCTTCCAATGCTCCCCTTTTATTAAATAATTAACTCAAATTAATTATTTAATGCTCTTTTCCCATTTCCTCTTATTTAATTAAAATAATTTTATAAATAATTTTAATTAAATGCCCACTTTCCTTTTCCTCAAATAAATAATTTAAATAAATTATTTATGCCTCCACTTGTTTAGAGATTCCTTCTCATGAATTAATTATTTTCAATTTTCAATTCCTCCATATTCTTCCTCGACTATCTCATTTTCAAACCTCAACCATCGATCGTCTCTAGGATCTTTCTAATCTTGACCATCCATTTTGTAACCTCCCCTTTCTTGTGTTGCATTTCTTCTCATCTATCAATCTATCAATCTTTCGAGATGCTCGATCTTGATTGTCTGTTTGAATGGTTGTCTATAAAAAAATCCTTTCTCTTCCATTTTTTTCCTTAACAACCACTTATCTCCAACTTTCTTACTTACAATTTGTAGATATTTTGAAAACTTCAACTATAAATCTAAGGGAATATTTTCAAAATAAGAATGAGGATAGACAAGGTAAATGATTCAATTTTAAGCATGGGGAGTGATTTCATTTTATTTGTTTTTTTTCCTCATGTTTTGTTTGTATTCTCTTTTTTTAGATTGGTTTTTGGCTTAGTAGTGTTGTGGTTCTCACTATAATATTGGCTAGCTCATTTTAACCCGTCTTACAAATATCATTAGAGGAAAAATAATCTTCAAAATCTTTGCTACAATACTCACCACCATTATCAAATCTGAGAAATTTTAAATCTTTACCTGCCTCATTCTCAACCAAGTTTCTCAATTTTTTCAAAGTTTCAAATACATCAAATTTTTTCCAAAGGAAATAAATTCATACCTTCCTTGTTGCATCATCAATAAAAGGGGCACAATACTAAGAGCTAGCGAGAGAAGATACTTGAGCTGATCCCCAAACATCCATATGCAAAATCTCCAATTTCTCATCTTTCTTTTGCTTCCCATAGACACAACTTTCATAGAAATCCATATTAACACATTTTAGACCTTGTAAAAAATTATTTGAATGAAGTACTTTCATACTTTTTGCACTCATATGCCCAAGTCTATTATGCCACAGCGTTGATTCAGAGCCCACAACAACTGTCTGATTTTATACTTGTTGAGTTGTAGCAACTATTCCTAAACATTGACTTTTCTCTGTAACAACTAAAGAAGATGGAATAGTGTGACCTATACATAGCTATAAGCTGCCTACTTTCACACCTTTTGTTACCACTAAGGCACCTTTTCTAACCTTCCAATTTTTATCACTAAATGTAACAACACAACCTTGATCATCTAGTTGCCCTATTGAAATTTTTTTCTTCTGAACTTTGGAATGTTCCTTACCTCCTATAGTAGCCAATTATTCCCATTATGTAACTTAATCTTGATTCTTCTCTTTCCAAAAATCTGATGTGGTTCATTATCTCCCAAATAAACCAACCCAAAATCCCCTTTGGATATAATAAATAAAATAATTTCTATGGGGTAAGGCATAAAACAAAGCCCCTTGTCTACTTATTCTGTGACTTACCATGACCTCCATAATTATTTCCTCTCTCCTTTGTTTTTCCCCTACTTTCTGTATTCAAAACATTTCCTGATGTGGATGTACCACCTAAGCTTTTCCTACGAATTTCCTCACTTAAAATAACACCAACATCATCAAATTTCAGCATATTTGAACTAGAAACATAATTACTAACCACCAATTCCAAGCTATTCTAGCTTTCAGGCAAAGAACATCTTCATCAAAGTTTACATTAACATAAGTCAATTGAAGGTTAAATTTGTTAAACTCCTTTAAATGACTAGCAATTGACCCACCTTCTACCATTTTCATATTAAATTTAAACACTTCATAAGAAATACCTTATTCCAGGTAGAAGGCTTTCCATATAACTTCACCAGAGTCTTCATCAAATCTTCAATTGTCTTTTATTTTAAAATATTAAAGGCAACCAATTGTGCCATGCATAAACGAATACTACCAAGTGCCTTTCTATCTAGAATATCCTAATCCTCATTAGACATAGTCGGAGCTTTCTTGGCTTTCCCTTCCAATGGCTGCCATAAATCCTTCTAATAAAGATAGTCCTCCATCTGCATCTTCCATAATTGAAAGTTCTTCCCATTGATTTTTTCTACCTTTAACTTACCCTCATTTTCCATAACTCCCACTCAACTGTGAGACCTTCCTACAAAATAACCTTTGCAATGACATGCAAAAACATGCAACAATGTTTTTTTTAATATTTTCACTTGTTAGTTTTACATAGCCATGGCTACGGGTACTCGTAGCTTCTCCTACATTTTTTCAGCCACTACTCTGCAATTTTTTGCAAACATTTTTCATGACCTACTACCCTCAAAACTCATCATCGAGTGTTTTAATATGCCCCCACACATGTCCCATTAATTACCAATGAAGTGTGGACATTGGTTGTGCCTCATGCACCTAATAAAATATTTTCTTTAGGCGACTACATTTAATATTTCCAAGTGTCCATAGACTTTATATTAAAAATATTGTAACTAATCACTTCCAACATTTAACATTTATTAACTTTCCTTTTAGATACAAGTGCATCATAAATATTTAATAAGTGCAGAAAATTATTTAATGAAAAATTAATATGAAGATTTTATCTGAGTTTGATTGGTCTCCATAACACAACAAATGATCTCCTCTTCTTGCACTAGGATACCCCACTAGTAAGGAATGCATTGGGAGAGAAGGGTACACAAGCTTCATAAGCTTTTGGAGAAATATTAACAAAGGAACAGAAAAAAACATCAACCAAGGACTTCAAAGAAGACATCATTTTTCTAAAGAACTCAAACATTTTGAAAGTTATTTACCAAAAATAACATAATTATATATATTCAACTATAAATGTGACATAATTGGGAACATATATTGATAGGAGACTCAAGGAGACTACGATCACTAAAATCTAGTCAAAAATAATCTAGACAAGGGTAGTTGCACCCTAGACCAAAGGAGTTAAATTTCAATACTTTAAAAGGATATAACTCAACTATAGTGTTTGTAGCTCGAAATTTGTAGAGGTTTAGGTCTAGATGTAGATAGATTTTTGGAAATGCACAAAACCTTGATTTTTCTATGTGAAATAATAATAATGCAAAAAAATATATATTCTCACAATAATGCAATATTATCAAAAGATAATTCTTTAGATTAAAAAGTATAGCAATAGACTTAATCTACTTAGAAAAAGATGAAAATTAAAACTTTTTTATATTTTAAAATGAAAAAACTATGCAAATCTTTACTTTTTTAATGCTTCTGAACAAAACATGCATTCGCAAATGACAAATTCAAACAATCTAAGATTACATTTAGATTTTAAAATGACTAGTTTAACATTTTAGAAGGATTTTAAAATGCAAAAAAGTGTTGGTTTCACCAAAATATGATGTGGGGAAAAGTGACCGAGGGTTTAAATCACACTTTCTCCTTCATCATATTGGAAAGGAACCAAAAATGATCACAAACACACACTTGGATAAAAACCTCTATGGAAGAGCCATAATGGTGGATTAGGGTTTTGGTTCTTTGTTGGGGGATGATTGATTTATTAATGATTAACTTGATTTGATAATGCAAATGTGTATCTAGGTCAACTATTAATCTGAAACCAACAAGTGAAAATATAGAGAAACATAGAACTAAAACACAAAAATATATTATAGAACAATAGAGTGAAAAGATAGAAGAACCTAACATATAAATTTGTGCTCAAACTAGCTGGATAGGGGCACTAGAACCCTATAACAATAAGTAATAATTTCAAATGGTCATAGATTATAGGTTCTTCCTTTCTAGAATCAGCTTTGGAACTTTTTTTATTGATGATCAATTCCACTTTCCCTAATTTATTGACATAAAATGCTTGAATGCTTGATCTTATATTTAGGTCTTCAATCCTTTTCTTAAATATGCTTCAAATCTATCACCTACACACAATACAGGAGAGAAAGGTTTTTTCCCTATAGGGGCTTGCCTAGGTCAAATGTTGTTTTTTTTGTTTCCACCTCCACAACTGCTATGATTATGTAAAGAGTGCTTACCCTCAACTAGGAAGATGAAAAATGGATAAAAGTAATGGTGAATTGAGAAGTGCTACAACTTATGACTCTAATCATCTTTCCTTGATGGATTAAAGTCATTGTACTCATCTTATCCAAGGAGAATTGGTTGCTTGATTGAAAATCCTGCAAGTATTAATACTCACAAAACAAATAAACATAAAACATGAATAAAATAACATATAAACTTGATGCATTGTTAACATTAATCTTGGTTGATCATAAATGCTATAAAATTTGTTAATTATACTCTTAACTACTTTTTTTGGATGATCAGTTGTGATTCCAAAATGCCAAGAATGCCTTAGAAATTTAAATGGTGAAAAAGACTTGTATTTGTATGCATTAATTCATTTTATTTAAAATTAATTATCAAAAGATGACAAAGAATTTAAATTTATAAATGTTGAAATGACAACAATTAAATATTTAAATTGGGACCAAAATAGGATAGATAGGGGCACTAGCACCCTATTCTAGGCCTATTTTCAGTCTTTAAGTGCCATTAAATACATATTGAATAATATTCCCAATTTAATTTTTATTTTTTTAAAATGACCATAAAAAAAGCAATTTACAAGTGTAATTAGGTCTAGGCACATAGGAGGGAGCTAAACCTAGTGTGAAATTGTCAAGGGTGACAATTTATGATACTACACCAACTCTTACACATTTATCATTCACATAACAAGTCTTTTATGTAAGAATACTCTCACTTTTATTATTAAAATACTATAGTATTCTATTTATGAGTTTAATCCACATATTTTTTTATGAGAAAATTAGCCCAATGTGCTCAATCTGGAGGTTTGCAGTTGGATTTGTTATTAGGACTAGATTATTTGTAATTTCAATTTTTTTTTTTGTGTTTCCATTTCTTATTTCATTCAACTAATATTTCACATCTCAAACACTTAAAAGAGTAGTCTATACTTAGATCTCACAAATTTCTACCAAATATTATTTTTTATTAAGAGTAATAATATTTTTATTGAAATAAATTATTTTATATGCAAAGCTAATCTTCTAGTCCATACAGACTATAATTAATAATTTTACTACATAATATTGTGTGTCAAAATTTTTATACCTAAATTACCTAATGATGATGTGAATGACTCTTTGATTTATGAGGTCATGGGTTTGACTCTTGTTGACACTTTCTTATAATGAATTTGGATGAATAATTAGGAATAAATTTTCACAAGAGAGAACAATGTTACATTTTTTTAATAAATTTTCTTAATGATTTAATTTAATAAAGTTATAAACTAAAGTATCTTAATGATTATTAATGATGTTACTGTCAATTTGGATTATATAATTGAAATAATTGAGTTGTCAAATTTCATAAATAGTAGATTTTTATGCTTAGAAATACAATTAGAATGAAATAAAAAAGCACTATGAATGAGGTTCATGATGGTTTTATTAAAACTTTATATGATCCTTCTCTTCATAAATATAGTTCTTCTAAAAGATGACAATTTATTTTCACCTCATGCATAATGGGATGATCTACTTCTTGAAAAAATATTATAGCTATCTAAAGGATGTCATGGTTATGAATACATAACAAAATATAAATCTACTACATGTTATGAATGTGTTGTCTAGTTTGGGTGTGTTGGTTATGTCCTTAGTTGTGAAAAATCATCTAGTTCATTAGATGAGTGAGAGGACTTAGATCTACATAATGAGCACTCTTATTGGGTGGTACCTCAATTCATCAATCCTCTTTCTCCACTACCTAGCGCAACTATTTATGCATAGTTATATTTAGATTTTTTTAATATTTAGAGCCATTTATGTAAGTCAAAACATTTATTATAGAACTTCTATATAGTCTTAACATTATTTTCATTAAAATAACATTGCAAAATAAATTCTTAAAAAAAAGGAATTTAGGAAGAATTTTGAATTTTGATAGAATTTTTTAAACCCTCAATTATAACCAAATATAATTATCCTCACTTATCTTATCACACAGATATCCATAATTGCTAATATTTCATTTAATATATTATATATAGAGGTTCAATGATACTCTTTCTTCAAGAGTTTTTATTAAATTATTATCTTATTGGGGAACAACCTTTTTAAGTAAGGTATGCCCAAATGGAGCACTCATTTCTTTTTGTTTCATATTGTTACATTATATATTCATTTAGAAATGATTATTGTAAGCTATAAAATTTTATAATCTATACATTTTATACCATTAATACTTATTAGTTTGTGAACATATGTAAATAATTTTTTTTTTAATTTAATTTCATCTATTTTTCATATAAAACTAACTCCTACCTAGAACTAGTAAATCAAATACCATG